>JAODGC010049660.1:0-11397 GCA_027574925.1 Ecitoglossa quadriceps | reverse complement strand
TTGTTAATTCGAATAAATAAAACTTGTATGATATTTTATGTGCAGATGAGTAAATTAAAATTATATTTTCTATCGAATTTATTTAATTCAAATGGAACCAATAACGAATATCACAAGCACTTTAATATTATTTTCGAGAAATAATCAAGAATAATATTTTAATTTTAATTTGTAACTTTAGATTTTTATTGAATACCAACAGCATAGCAATATGATTTTAATTTTCATAATAATAACAAATAATTATCATCATTTCCATCTTTCTTAACAAATCTCAATATCTAACCCTTTGTCAACTTCTTCATTTCTCCATAAATTCTAATTTATAAAATTCCATCACAATTTGATATATTTTTGCCATAACGAATTACGTTACATTCACTGAAATTTTTGCTTCTATGCTTTGGACATGATGCTGAACGCAGTGAAATTTAATTTGCGTATGTTTATCCCACGGCGTGTCGCCTTCTCTGATGGACCCCATGTTATTCTAAGCGCTGGGACGCTCTATGATAGTGGAATCTATTTTAGCTCGATGATTGAAAGGGGGGCCTTCAAGTCTGCATGAACAGGACTAAAGCATTTAATGGTTGAACATTTCAACAGCTTCGGAGATGAACTCCTGCCGTGAATTCAATTTGCATTGCATTTGCATGCAGTGAAGATGAACCTTTAAGATATGATTTTCATTCACAGCGATACTAGAGTGTGAAAATTAATGGAAACTATTCAAATATTAACTATTCAATGGCAAGTGCATTAAAACAATAGTAACATGAAAATCAAACACTATAGTATTATTGCTATACTTTAGTTGTATGCAACCCAATTTACAGCTACCAATTGTGATCATGTGGAAATGTAATAGTAAATATTTCATTTTAAGACAGTTCTAAGTCTCCAAATTATTAAAGTGCATATCATATAATAAAAACTTGACATAAAATTTTTTTTTTTTAATTTTGATTGAATTGCTATCTTCTCTAAGTTTATTAAATTACATAATGCATTAAAAATAAATAATGCTTTTAACATAAATACCTATTGTGTAAATGGTAATATCTTCTAATTCTACAGCAATTCTTTTATTGGATGGTATAAAAAAAAATGTTTCAAGAAGATGACTACAGATGGCGTAACTATAATGAGAGGGCGCTGGTATGCTAGTTTCCGCCATGTTGTTCTTGGCAAATAACTCATGTCAGACAAAAATTCAGTTTGGAAATATGTCATTATTGAACATTTGTGCTAATTGCGTTTATTGATTTACTCTGAAAAAATGTCTGTCGACAAAATTGCATCACTAATAAATCCTTACTTTATGCGCTATGATTAATTTCCAAATGCGACCCATGCAGAAAACTATCAATATTGGAATGCTGCGCAATTTCCCACATTATCAGCACCATGTACATAACAACTTTTGCCCTCATAGCCCCTGCAGCTACCTCCACGCATGCAGCATGTAAATATTATTCCAAGTTATTCAACAGGTGCACATGTATTCGTCCGGCGGCGGCGAATTAATATTTTGCATACGACCACATCAACAACCTCCTACGTCATTACATCATCCACCTTTATCTCTGCTTGTGTTGTATATCCAAAGGAAATTGCAAAAGCTTGCAATTGCTGGCCAATTTGCACCTGGGACCATATCAGAGGTAATAAGTTACATCAACAGTGTAAATGTCCAAATAAGCAAATAAGTTTTTTTATTGAACAGTGATAAAGTAGTACATACCAATTACAAGTATAATGTTGTTTACATTAGAGTAGGGATAAGGTTTGATGAAGTTTTTATTAGTTTGTCTCTCCCTCAGTGAGTGGATTGGTCAGGTGGGAAATTCGACATTTGCACATTTAACCTTTGCGAACAATTCGTGTTGAATGCTCATATTTTATTCTTGTGTAAATATACTAAGCTAATTATTTAAGCAATTAGTTGTGTAAATTACGCAGTGGAAGTTTATTTTAGGATGAAACTGGTAGTTAATTGCTACATTCACAAATTATTAATATGGTGGGTAACACAGAAGTGATAAGTGGTACTTGAATGTATAATAAACTAGTCACTTCCTTGATAACTTTCCTGGAATCCTTTGTTATGTTATCATTTTTAAATTGGTGAATGAGTGTTATTGCCTGGGTAGCACACTTGGCAATGGGAGATCTAAAAGGTCGCAACTTCAAATCATGCCAACACCTCTTTTGAGGGGTTAAAAGCATAGAAAAAGGTTTGCATCCTTTCTAACAAATGGTCCAGCTATCAGCGGTATAAAATTGGAGGTTAAATTTGATGTTAGACTATGGTGTTAGTTTATAACCGGCATGGGCAACAGTAAACTCATAATAACACACTATGAGGAGTACTAATAAGAAACTACACTTCGTCAGCGTGTCAGTCTCCCTCTCAGTTCTACTCCCTACTCACTGCTTATCTCTCGACTCACTCACGCGTCAGCAGTGCTCACTAAGAGGAGTACCAATACGAAACTACACTGCGTCAGCGTGTCAGTCACCTTCTCAGTTCTACTCCCTACTCACTGCATATCTCCTGACTCTCTCACGCGTCAGCAGTGCTCACTAAGAGGAGTACTAATAGAAACACTTTGTGATCAAAACAAGCACAACTTTTATCAGGATTTAGTTGAGTAATAGTAAAAAATTAACATTGGATAAATCAATTCAATAATAAAAAATATTTTTGCCGCAAATAGCAAACTATTTTATTTAATTCAATATTATATTTTAGTTTTTGTTAATTTGTTAATTCGAATAAATAAAACTTGTATGATATTTTATGTGCAGATGAGTAAATTAAAATTATATTTTCTATCGAAGTTTGTATCCTTTCTAACAAATGGTCCAGCTATCAGCGGTATGAAATTGGAGGTTAAATTTGATGTTAGACTATGGTGTTAGTTTATAACCAGCATGGGCAACAGTAAACTCACAATAACACACCACAAAACTGCATATTTGGCAAGGCGTTGAGGTAGGAGGTTGCGGGTTCAAATCATTCCAACACCTCCTTTGAGGGGTTAAAAGCAAAGAAAAAAGTTTGCATCCTTTCTAACAAATGGTTCAACTACTGTCCATCAAAGGTGGAAGATCAAGTACAGTGTTGCTCTATAACTAGCATGGATATCAGCAAAACCCACAATGACACACCACAAAACCGTGCACTTGACAATGCATTAACTTGGTGAGGTCGCGGATTCAAATCCTGCCAACACCTTCCTTGACAGGTTAAAACCAAAAAGAAAGGTCTGAATCCTTCTTAAGAAATAGTCCAACTACTGATGGACTAAAGTGGAAGGTCAACTACAATGTTAGAGTACGGTGTTGGGTTTAGCAATCTGCAAATTATTACATGATATAATTTGTGTATGTTGCAAAGTAATTCTAACACCTATTTCATAGTAAATTATTGTATATATCATAATAACTCTATTGAAGATAAAGCATTATTACTACGAGGTACTATCGATTTCCAATGAACTCATGAAGTAGATACAATATTAATAAGTACTTGAAGTTTCCAAATTGGTATTAAACTTGGTGCACATGCTTCCAATTATTAATCCATCTAATAAATAATTATTTGTTGCGTTGATTTATTACAGCAAATCAGTAAATATTTCATACGTGCTTAAAATCTCATCATTAAATCATTATTATAATTATTAAAATATCATTTAAAGCTTTTTATATAAGACATGGAAATTGCATATTTTAGTTTTTATTCTTCAAACAAAAACCGTTAGAAATTGATGAGATATTTAAATTTCATTATAAAGTGAATTATTGATTACTTTAAATAAGCAAGAATTATTGATCTCCCAGTATACTTAAAGTACTTATATTGCACTATTTTACATCTAGGGAATCTAGGAACTGTTTTCAAAATTAGAAATTTATTATATAATCCTCTAATACAAACGCAATCAACTTTTTTTATAATCCAAGTATTGTTTGTATTCATACTGAGTAAAATCTCCCATCCCGAATTTTTAACTACTATACGATCCAATAAATAATTATTCTCTAATTAGTTTAATTTAGTACAGAAACACACTAAGAAAAAATTATATATTTTGATAAATACAATTCTAATATTCTAAGGTATGCAACCAAACACACCTTGTAGTTAAGTTTAATTAGGTTTAAACATTCACACTAAATATATTTGTTGAATTTCTTCTATTAAATCTATATCAACTAATATATAGTAATTTTTACAACGGTTATTTTTAGAGAAAGCATAAAAGGATACTGTGAATAAGTAGGAGGATGTGGAGGCGCCTGCATAATATAGATACATCCACTGAAAAGCTTTGGGTAATGAATCTCAAAGGAAATAAAAATAACACTTGCATTGAGTTATGGAATAATTTCCTATCAACCTTCGATACATTCCATACAAGGATTTATTTATCTCTGTGCACAATCAAATATCACTGTGCAATCAGAGATTTCATTGTAATAAATTAAAGCAACACGTGGTTTATTTTTATTTGCTAGTCATAGAGGTTTAAGCAAACAGAATATATTTTATTGGTATACTACCTTCTTTTACAATTACAACTTGGTCCACAAAGTGTTTTCTTGGTTACAACATTTCCCTATCATCTCTGCCTCCAACTTCTTCATGGCTATTCTTTCTGTTTCAGCATGCTAATTTATTTAGAGCTTAAAACTAATACCGTAAAACTAACAACTAAACCATTCACAATATTGATATATTGTTTAAAGTTATTTTTAAAATAGAATTTGTGAGGATATTGTGGTTACTTAGATTTGATTAATTTAACATTTGATTTAATAAATGTAAAATTCGTAATTATATAAAAAAATTCGTACTGATAATAAATAATTCAGAAAGAGAATATTTTATAATATAATATAAGTGAAATAAGGTTGAGACTTAGAGCAGAAGACTCCCGACGCTGGCAACCAAGTATACATCTTCTTGACAGTCCTAACAATTTAATTATCAATTAACACACATTCTAGATACAAACACTATTATATGCAAAACCAAATAAAACAATATCAAATAAGGAATAACATTATAGATAAGATGATATTAAGTGTCCGAATTGAAACGAAAGGTTTCTAACCAAAGTTAAGACAAGAAATGCAAATCACATGAGGAGGGTAATTAAGAAATGTTTTTAATGCAGTATGACTATTTTTAATGCTACATTAGGAAGTACATTAGGAAGACGACTGAAATTTTTACTTCTGTTCAGCCGAAAAGTAACTTATCCAAGTGAATTTCGATTCCAATATTATGCAGAGTGATTGTTATCTAAGAAAGAACAATGCACACTTTTATCCGAGAATTTTTAGCTTTAATAAGTCCCGCATGCAAGTAAAATTACACTATAATTAGCATTAATTTTTATCTTGAATTTAAATGAGGATATTTGATGCCAATTATATTGAAGGATTGACTACATAATACACAATGATTTCTCAAAGAAAAAGAAATTTATTTGCTTGTTTGGATCTAGTAATATCTGATTCTATATTTGGTACTACTTTGACCTTAATTCCTGTATATGAGTAAGAATAATCAGGATATGCTTTACATTGCTTGGTATTAGTGAGATTTAATTTTGAGACTGATCAGATACTGTCTATCTCTTCTTGGGATGACACCTCTTGAAAATAATGTTGTGTCATGAGGATAAATAATTTCTGAGTCAGTAAAAAAATAGGTTATAAAATATGTGATCTGCAAATAATTCTCAACAAAGATTTTAAGGAGGTAATTTTGCAGGTTAAGAAATAATTTCTAATCCAATTTTTTTATTTAGTCCTTGTAGTAGTTCTTTAGTAAACTAAAATATCCGAATTAATTCAAATGCACTAATGGCTTTAGATTTCAATGTGCTAATTAATAATTAACTCAGTACAAGTAGTCTCTACATCAGATGTTAGCGTGGACTTTGATTACAAGTGGAAAACAGTTAATTAAAATTGATGCAATTAAAATTCATTATGTACTTTAATAAAAGCGAATGGTAATTTTTGATTTCCGAAGTACAATTATTTCATCTTAATTGGCTTATGAATTAATTGGCTAAAAAGTACACATAAATTAATACTTTTATAAACTGAATTTTAAACGTGTATTTAAAACGTTTATTTAAGTGTAGTAATTGCGTTACTCACACTCAGTCCTTCGGCCGCGGAGGCGGTGGTGTCGTCGGCGCGAAGACACCCGCCGCATACAGGCGTCCGCGCCGAATGAAAAGCGACGTGTCCGCCAGTCGCATCCTCATTCCGACACGAAAAACGCGCCGCAGCACACACGAGCCGTAGCCGCCTCTCTCACCACCCGACGCGTTGCCGCCGCAAACACCAACCTATCACCGGCTGAGTAAAAATACCAAATCTATAAATCAATTACAAGCATCCAAGTTCAACTGATAAATATTACTTTCTAAACTTTTCCTTAAGCACCAGAAGAAAACTTTTAAATAATTAAAATAAATTATTCTTATACAAAATATACTAATAAGAAAGTGGATAGAATTCTAATCTTGTTTTAGTAAAAAAAAGGCATCTTGATGAGTACACCTGTTGTGAACGGCGGCTTGCACGAAGAGGTGGTGTTCGGGACAAGCGGAAAAATGGAGCATTTTCTCAGCCGTCAACGTATGAGAGGCGGCAGGACCAATGGGTTTTTGGTCTTGGGCGCGTTGCTGATTTTTCTGCTTGTTTTCTCCATGCAAGGAACGATGGTGGAAGCGAAACGTAAGTTAATAAATTTAAATTACTTGTGAATTGCAGTCATAAATTTTCTTGCTATTTTGATTACAATGTTCATATAGTAAACTTACTACAAACCTTACGACTAGCATCCCATATAAGTTACACGTTTTGTTTTTAATTATCGGCACAGATTTTTTGTTATCAACTTTTGCTGCATTATAAGAATACTCTCTTGATGACATTAAATTGTGCAAACTGATGTCGCCCACTCTTTACCCTCATAGCACACATAGGCTACAATTGTTCATAATAAAGGTGGAATTATTTTATGGCTTGATGTAATAAAAATAGTCTGTGTGCTAATGGGTAACAGATTTAAATTCGGGGAATGATGCATTTTCTTCCCAATGGAGTAAATTGTTTTCCCTTCATTGCTATGGTTAATTTTTATTCAGTAGCAACGTTTTGAAATTATTTGGTATATAGGTTTTCTTGATGCTTAATATATTGTAGTGGTATAAAATATGGTGATTTTTGATAAGAAGTAACACTGTGGAATGGAAATTAACCTAATTAATTAAATGAAAAATACCCTATCAATTGCTATTTTTGTAGAAAACAGTTTGTTATCAAAATTAATGAAACATTTGACTTTAATTAAGTTTCAATTACTAATGCAATAAAATTGTCTTTAATAAAAAACAAGTATTAAAATTTACAATGATTAAATAAGTTGTTATTTAAGTGAATATAGTTTCGCCAAGCGTAGAAAACGAAATAAACTCATCTTAATACAGTGGTACAATATTCTTAATAATCTCACTAATCTCCCACTCACTTCTACTCTCTACGCACTACGTATCTCCCGACTCTCTTGCGCATCAACACTACTCACTATGAACACTACTAGGAAGAAAGCATTCTGCGTCAGCGAGTCACTTACTCTCTCACTTCTACTCCCTACTCACTGCATATCTCCTGACTCCCTCGTGCGTCACACTGCCCACTATGAACACCTAATATGATTGCACACTGCGTGAGTGTATCGCCCTCGCTCTCTTACTTCAACTGCCCACTCACTGCGTATCTCCCGACTCTCTCGCGCATCAACACTACTCACTATAAACACTACTAGGAAGAAAGCATTCTGCGTCAGTGAGTCACTTACTCTCTCACTTCTACTCTCCACTCACTGCATATCTCCTGACTCTCTTACGCGTCACTATTGCCCATTGTAAACACTAATAATTCCATATCTAAAGAAAGCAATATGCCAAAAACGTTTCTATAACATTAAATATTTACTAGGTACTAAAATAAACTCAATTCAAAACAATGAATATTTATTAATAAAATTCAACTTTGTTATAAATTGAATTTATATCTATACAACAGAACACATGATGATGATTTATTAAATATTATTTTGCAAGGTTTATCAACCTGTTCAATTTATTATGTAAATGTATCTGAAATTAATGGAATGAACATATGTTTTATAAAACTTTAAAAAAGGAAAATTGCGTTCTCAATAAAATAATCATAAATTAATTCACCTCATAAAAGTTTTGTATTTACAAAATTATTTATTCGTTGTCATAAATGTAATCATAAATGTTGTTTATTACTATTTTATTTTTGTCTATGATGAATTATAGAGACATAAATTATATTTGCACATACCATTTGACAAAAATTATTTCATTATCTTATTTCCCAAATGACTATCCCATTTATGAAACATGTAATATTCAACATGTCAACACCCTCTAATTAACACCAAGTTAAAATAATTGAATAGTTTTCATTGTTTTGTTGTACTGGAAAATTTTTATTCTGAGACTTAGTAAATATTTCATGCCATAAAAAGTGTTGACGAGAGAGTCGCGAGATATGCAGTGAGTAGAGAGTAGAAGTGAGAGGGAGACTGACACGCTGACACAATGTACTTTCTTATTGGTAGTGTTCATAGTGAGCAGTGCTGACGCGCGAGAGAGTCGAGAGTTATAGAGTGAGTAGGGAGTTAAAGTGGGAGGCAGACTGTCTCCTTGACGCAGTTTGTGTTTCTTAGTGTACTCTGCTGACGCGTGAGAGAGTCGAGAGATATGCAGTGAGTGTAGAGAGGAACTGAGAGCGAAACTAACACGCTGACGCAGTATGCCTTGTTTGCGCATTAAAAACTCTTCAACTATATATAACCGTATTGAACAATTTTGGATAATATTTATTGAAATTATTGTCAATATTGTACTATTGTATTAAGATGCGTTCATTAGGATACTTACTAAATAATTGAAGTTATTAATTACACAACCTCTATCTTATCTTAAGACAATGATCCTCAGAATATCCATACCCCGCCAATAAAATATCCCACAAATCCCTTACCACCGCCACTGGATATACAAAGTGATGAATAAGAAATCAAAAGATTTAAATTGAAGATGACAACAAGATAAAAACGTAATTTTTTTTTCCTAGCTATCTATCTAACCTCATCTCAATACCATAAATATCAAATACTTTCTAGCCAAGACCACTGAAACACGTAATTATTTTTCTACATCACAACACTGCTATTCTAAATTTAATTACATTTACATTATATTTTTTCATTACCAATCATACTTATCAATACAAACATCAAATATTTTAGTACTTATTGAGGTAATATATTGCAGTAGGTGCAATAAAGACAAAATATCTATGGCGAATTGAATTATTATCATTAAAGTTGTTTTGTATCTCGTAAAATGTGTAAAAACGCTGTTTTTTCTTCAACATTTTTATTATTCTTTGCACATAATTTTTTTGGTTTCAATAATTCAGTTTCTGGTATGAAAGTTTCATGCTTTAGTTGTTCTTATATTTATATATTATAAGATTTATTAATTTCCTGCTGAATAGAAAATATTCAATAGAGATGAAGTAAGAGTGAGAATCATGTTTCTGGGGTGGTATCTTTCAAATACTAACTTGTCATGTTACCTGTGCAGAATTTAAGAATACAATGTTGCACATCTCCCGACTCTCTCACGCGTCAGCAGTGCTCACTAAGAAGCACATACTGCGTCAAGGAGACAGTCTGCCTCCCACTTTAACTCCCTACTCACTCTATATCTCTCGACTCTCTCGCGCGTCAACACTCTATCATGTAAGGATAGCACAATTCAGAAATATTTTATTTCATACAAATTGTACAAAATGTATAGAACGTATTGTTTCCTCTCAGTCGTGACCTAACAGAAGTGCTCGTCACTTCAATTATTAATATTAAATATAAAATAACGAATAAAACATTTGTGTGCTCATAGAGGTTATGACAAGTTAATTTAAAGTTGAGAAGGAGAAACTAAAACAAACTAGATAAACATTATGATGACTTTATAGCCTTTAATTAAGGGCACGTTACAATTGGTTTTATAATTTTCTGAATTCATATAATTCTGAATGTCCGGGAATGCATTCTGGATGCATAATATTTTTTCCATGCCTCATTTGTTACATCAGCAAAATTAAAATGCTTAACGCAACCCTTTGCAATTTGTCATCCTATGTAATTTGATAAGAGTACTCAATTGTAGTCATATAACAAACGGAGGAACATAAACAATATCAAATATACAAATGGGAATAGAGTTGAATGTATGTACTTGTATCACGAAAAGAAATATCGTCTTATAAAAGAAACAAAAAGTGATAAATTGTGTTAATTTACAGAAGAATTTTCCCTTTAAAATCATCAGCTGGAAGATACCTTTTCGTTCCCAGTTTGATATATAGTCGATTGCACTCGAGGTCAGTTGCGTGGTTTATTAATAAATAAAGCGTATTAATAGTAATGCAATTTACAACCGAGTGAAGGACGGAAGCAGAATGCAAACAAATTATACGTCATGATGGAAATTTCTTTCGTTTATACTACTTGAATTACTTAACCCAATCAAGTTCGTATTACATCAAATCATTTAAAGAACTAAAAATGTTGCTGGCAAATGAAGTGGAATTGATAATTATACTTTGCTTGTATATATGGTAGCCTACCATTTACGATTTATCTCTAGTCGCTTCCCAGTTTTCCTGAATAGGAAAAATTGTAAAATCGAAGTGGTGCAGAGCTCACGCAATAAAAGGGTTGGCTAGATATGCAATGAAGATTGAAGTTAAAATCCGCATTGTGTAGATTAATATCGACTTATTATTAGATTGTTTTAACTGGTGCTTGTTCACACTTGAAATATCATTGAATGCTGGAAACTAAAAAATCCACTTTGATTCTCATCCACATGGAATTGGAAATGAAAACGAACTGAATATGATTTGAGCATTAATTAGCCCAATATTGATTTTATATTAATTATGTCAGTACTTATCTTAATAGCTGCTTTTCCTTAATTTTTTTTTTATCAAGTACTAAATATATTTATTACATAATAATGCCAGTATGAGTTGAATTCCTGAACTCCCAATTCTACTGTGACAATAAAGAATTAATATATTTATATAATTACACTAAATTTACACTAAATATTATAATTTAAATTGGTACTTGGTAAATTGGTAAAAATTGATAGTAAGCTATTTATTGCTAAATCACTTAAAAAAATTTTTGGCTTGGATTACATCAAGAAAATTAATTCTTGTCAAATGAGAAATTTATTTTTATTT
>JAODGC010049649.1:0-16263 GCA_027574925.1 Ecitoglossa quadriceps | reverse complement strand
AGGTTAGGTTAGGTTAGGTTAGGTTAGGTTAGGTTAGGTTAGGTTAGGTTAGGTTAGGTTAGGTTAGGTTAGGTTAGCTTAGGTTAGGTTAGGTTAGGTTAGGTTGGGCTGGGTTAGGTTAGGTTAGGTTAGGTTAGGTTGGGTTAGGTTGGGTTAGGTTGGGTTAGGTTGGGTTGGGTTGGGTTGGGTTGGGTTGGGTTAGGTTAGGTTAGGTTAGATTAGGTTAGGTTAGGTTAGGTTAGGTTAGGTTAGGTTGTGCTGGGTTAGATTAGGTTAGGTTAGATTAGGTTAGGTATTAGGTTAGTTGATTTTGTTGTTGCGAAAAATTAAATGAACCACATTTAGTGAATTTTAGAGATTCAGTCATTCTGTCATTTAGTTTCCTACACAAAACAGCGCACAAATTTGTGATCTGCATTACTTTGCTAATTCTACCAGTGACAGATTACCTGAGAGAGCAACACCACGTATATATGTTGTAGCTTTCACACATTCTTCATGGAAGTGACTTTGACTTGCCTGTGTATATTTCGGTGGCTTACCCCTCAACAATTTGATGAAATGTAAGTAGACGCAAGTGGACGAGTAAAAGGAGAAGGACATAGTTTTGTGGGGAATTTCAAGTTACATGCATTATTCTATTTAATGTACTACTATATTATTTATTTAAATTCGTAAGACTGTTGTTAACCGTTGAATTAGCATAACACGTGATTTTTTATTTAAAATTGCGGCTCCTTATTGCGTTTTTCCTTGTTTTTACAAGACAAATTTACTATCATACTTATACTTGTAATTAATAACTACTTTTGTTTTAGTGTGTTATACAGCAGATTGTAGGGCAGCTGTCAAAACGACAAATTTTTTTATTGATAAAACAGTTTTGAACAGAACAATTTATCCATCTGCAAGACAAGCTGTGTAAACGTACGCAAATCACGTATTAATCCAACAAAATTTGTGATTGATTTTCATTACTACTGAAAATTGACAGTACAATGATTTTCATATGCGGTTTGGGCGAGCAAAACTAACATACTGCGCTTTTTTTATTAAGAAGTATACTACTTTTAACCGGCATTGCGTTCGGAGATAAAAAATGAAAGAAATTGTAAAGCACTAAACTCGCCCTAAGACTAAAAAATTTAAAAAGGTGTCTGCGCAAAAATATTTGTTAGAAATCATTATAAGTAAATATTACATTCAGTTTGTACTATGCAACAATTAGTAATCCCTGCTCCAAAATTGCACTCAGAATTGCGTTCAAGAGTCAACTCAACAATGTCCGTTTGCATCTGCATTGATGAGTAATCATGAATTTTGACACAAAGTCCAAGACGAAGACATCAGCGTAAAGTATTCGAAGCTTTACAAACTAAAAAAATATAATTTCTGCTTTGATTCATATGAGCCAATTCATATGGTAAAAATCGTAAACATTATTTTTTCTTTTGGTGTCATTTACTCTTGCAGCAAGATATAATTACACTGCACTACAGCAAAAAAGATTTTATGATAATTTTGACATTCATTCTGTCATTTTTTTTTTCTTTTACCTTCAATGATTTTCGTGCAACCCAGAGTTTTCGCCCCAATTTAAAGATAATCTCTTTGCCTTGGTAATGAACAAATAACATTTTGACATATCAGATCACTATAATGGCAGTATAGATCAAAAAGAAAGCTGTCAAAATAATCAAAATGACCGCAAACAAGATAACTTCCTTTGGAAGCAGGACCCATTAAACTTGAGCACTTCTTCTTAAAACATTGCAGATATCCATTGGTGTATTGGTTTATAAAGTTTGTGTCGTTCGGATAATGTTAATAATTTGTATGAAGGGTAGAAAGTAAAATTCTTCACTCATCTCCACTGGTTTCATTACTATGCAGACACGATTGACATCCCAAGAGACCTTCCATTCGAATTTTGTCAGCCTCTCCAAAGTAGAAAAATACGATTTTTGTAAATAAACTAAACTAGAATATCTTAAAACACTTCTAGAAGTAGAAAATAATGCTGAAATAACATCAAAAATAACTAATTTGCAAAAATGAGTCGTTAGACACCCAATTCCCGTTTCAACCAACTTCTACAGTTCATAAAAATATTCTGTCTCAATCAGTGCAATGAAGTGAATTATTTATGCGCGGTAAATTGTGCCACCATTTATTTATTTTGTTTTTTTGGCACTAGCAGCCACATTGGCATAATTACGAGTTATAATAGCAGGCTCCTTGGGGAGCTGCGGCATTAATTTATAAAAATCCCGCAAAACTGTTGGAATGTACAGTCCATGACTAATCGAAGTGCCAATCCAAGGGCAATCTAATATCAGGCCTTGAAAAACTTGAGACCTACTACGGATGAAGGAGGTATCGTCTCTGACAGGACCGTTTTTCATGTAAGAAAGGGGTTTGCCATCCGAGAAGACAGCTTTTTTGGGGCTCGTTGGACCTGGCCCGATATTATGTTGACCTTCATTGTGCGGTGGACGATTAGCACGCCTGGGGGTCTTAAGCCTCGGAACAGTAGCATTATTTGGTTTAAGTATTTTCTGCATATTGGGGCATGTCCACGGGTTCTGGTTCTTTCGACTACACGGCTGATTTCCGGGTTGGCTCGTAGGAAGTCTGCTCTTCGTTTGACGGTAATCCATTTTTTCGTATTAATTCACTGCTAGTTTATTTGCAATATCACTCAGTGTTTCAACCGATTCAAGTCCACCTATGTTCATATGTCAATACTGTACACGAGCAGCTATGCCCAACTAATTGGCTATCATATTATTTGGAGAATTGCTTTTTGAGAGCTTCGAAATTATGCCAGTCGCTTGTGCTCTTAAAGCGTGCAAAGTTTAGCAAGTGAGCTTTCGAACTGATCATGTATCCGATTGCGTTTTCCCCCATCGTAACCTTGTGATTGTGCTTCCTTGCACTACCACAAAGGCACCCATATCTGCTGGAAAAACAACTTTTGATATCAACTTTTTCATTTCACCTAACAGTTTCACCAACATCCGAAACTTCCCATGTCAAGAAATGTTGACAAATGTTTAAATTGTTTATGAAATTCACATTGGACTATTAATTGAAAATCGATGCATTGAATGTACAAATTACTTAGCAAAACGTAGAGATTGCTTGTGGCCACAACATCTTACCTGTGCATTAATATCTATTGAACAAATCCGGTAAGTACATAGAATTGGATTCTTTTACACTAGTTGATTTAATTTTGTTGAATTTCAAATTAGTAATAGTGCACAACATAAGAAGTACGCGGATATTACATCAATCTATACAAGTTATTTTTAAAAATTAGAAATACTGACTGTTTGTGCTTAGATTTGTCACTTTTCACCCAGAAAGAAAATAAAAATTACTTATTAAAAAGATGAAATAATTTCAATTTTTATTTGAATTATTGTTATATGTTGCTCTCTGTGCGACATTCCAATGGGTGACCGTCGACAAAAATCATACGTTCTTTGCAATTCATCATTTCTCAGGATGCAGGTGTTGTATGTAAACATTTGGACTTGAAATTAATACTTCGCCGATTATCAAAATGTGGACGGCATCTGCACATATTATTTCAACTGTTCTTATCGCTCTCTAAAATGGGCTTAAAATACCGCGTTTGATAAGAAAAATGACGGGATGAACATTTCAAAATTAGCAGTCGAATACTGAAAGCATTCTAGGCAGTCTAATTGATTCAATCAATAGTATAACTTATTCTGCTCATTATAAACATTCAATGTTATTGGTCTGCGTATGCGTTTGTTCTCAAAATTAAGATAAAATTTCTTATATCTTCAACACCATTGCTCAGACGATAAATGAACTAATAAAAATGGTTCCATTGAAAAATATCCAGAAGAAAATTTCTCTCTCCTATTTCTCTGAGTGATTCTACCATCTGTACCAGTCTGAATAAAATAAAGAAGCTTTTACTGTCATCTAAACTTTTAGGGTGGTAGCATTGTTTACGTTATAAATTTATAACGATTTTCATTTACGTTGATTTATTTTGAGGGCTGCAACGTGAAATTCATGGCCAGTTCTTTACACGCTGATGAAACACATCACCATAACCAGAAAATACATGAAAGAATATTTGGCACCTTTTGAGAGTAGATACTCCCTACTTATGCATTATCAGACACTTGTGATCAAAATCAACAAAACACTTAGTTAAAGTACTATGTAAGTGCAATAGTGCATAATAATAATAATAATACTACTATTATAAAAATCCCGCCAGTACTAACGTCGCGATCTCATTCGATCAAACGACAAATTGCTTCCACGACGCAAACAGAAAACGCAAAGCACAAAGTACAAACAAATCGGTATAAATCATTTATCCCAGATTAGCACAGCGTGCGAAACGTTAAATCTGTACTGAGATAAATTAATGGAAATGCGAATGCACTTTACTATTTAAGGGTTAAAAATATGAATAAAGAATTTTAAACAGATCTATATAGACACAAAATAAAAACTTATCAAACAGATCAAGTTAAAAACTACACGAAATAATTAGAAATAATTAGAATAATTAGAACAATAGCAAGCATCAATATCATCATTACAAATCTTACTTGCTAAAAGTTTTACAAAGCTAGCGAAGATTTTAATATTTACTAATATGATGTATATGATTGGATGGTGGAAATCAGTGGAAGCAGCAGATTTCTGTACCACAACTGTCGCTTTCCGCGGGCAGGAAATTGGTTCAGGTAAATTATGTTTTATAAATGATAGCAGAGTTTCTAGTACTGACAAAACTTTGTTTTGCTATTCCAAATAATGATTGGTATATTCTCACAATTGTCACAAAATTCCATCAAGCTAAGTGCTAGTAAAACTTTAATAATTACGTGTTTGTATTTACATTCTTGAAAAGTTCAATATTCTCACGCAATGGCCAAGCTTGAGCTTTAAGTTAATAAACGTTAGAGAAAAGTATTAAATAAAAGTATAAAAATCGGCAAAAGTATTACTTTAACAAGGTAGATTTTTAAAAAATATATATTTTTTTTAATTTCTAATGTACATCATTTTAAAAACTTTTAAACTTCTTGCTATTTTTATAAATTACTCGTAAAACAAGATATATGTATATTATTTTGCAAAAAAAACCACTTGATGTTGATTTTCAAATGTATTAAGCATTTTTTAAAAAATGTTTTAGTATTCTAAATAGTTTTTTTCCTATAAATCGATTGATTTTTACTAAATTTCAAAGTTTTGGCCCCAATTGGATCGTTTTTTTCTCTCTAATTATGTAGAATATTTCAAGCTAAAAATTCCGGTTTTTTACTTAATGCCTATGATTAAAGTAGTACCTAGTAATTCATATTAATTAACCCAGATTGAAACTTGAATTGTTATGAAACAAGTTTTGAAAACTCAGTTTTCATAGGAAAATTGTTAGAGCTAGGCGAACAAAAAATCTGAATCTTTTATTTGTAGCCGAGACTTGTTCTACCCTCCTGTGCTAACTAATTTTGTGTGAAATAATTACAAGTGCAAAAATTAGTCAATTGTTGGCACTTTTGTAGAAGTTTGTGGAACGTTTGTGGGACTTTTGTGTTGAAGTGGAAATTGATAAGCTTTAAATTGTTGTATGAAATTAATTTCCTCGTTGACTGCATTAAAATTATCAAAATATTTTTTCATTCAGTTTGCCATCTGATATTGAACCTTTGTATCTTCAATTGTCGGTATGACACTTCCTGCTACTTCCAAATTCTGACCAAATTTAGTGAAATAGAAAATTAAACTATGTTCAATATGACACGTCATTTTTGGGCAATCTTTTGCGAAGGATTGATTAGAACATTTTGTGTACTTTGCACAACATTCAGCGGCTCTAAGTACTTCTCTCTGATTACCTGTTTATCCGCTGCACACTCACCCTATACAGGAAACACGCGCAACTCTTCTTATCCTACATTCACCCATATATTAATTTAAAGGATAATGTTTGTGAACATATGCTAATTGTTACCCTATCCTTTTACTCTAAGTTAGCAACAATTTGTATGTGTACCTTTATTAATATATTGATTACTCAGTAAAAAAAAAAAAACTACTTCTCTCTGAATATTACACATCATTGTTGGACATTCTTTTACGAAGGATTGATTGTTCTAATCAATCCTTCGTTGTGCATATATATAAAACAAGGGTAATTTGATGTTATACTTCTAATAAACACAGATGTAATTAACGAACACTCGATGATAGAGCAGCTCTTGGGCTATATAATAAGTTATATATAAAGTTATCGATTATTTTTCACTATTGATTTTTCATCTAAAATCAATTTTCTATGTGTAATAGGACTTATAAAATTCATCCAAATGTAATTAAATTGCAGTAATTCTTATTCATGGCAAAATAATATGTAACAACTGTAAATCTAATCTTGATAGTTTTCCTACTAGTACGCATTTTCCATCGCGCAATACACCAATTGTACTCTACTATTATTAATTATAACTATACTAGTAGATACTCGAAAGTTAAAGATATTCCATAGTTGTCGCAAAATTTATAAATTTATTTATTTAGGTTGTGTTTGATTAATAGAAACACAACCTAAACTAAGAAAGAAAGAAAAAAGGAAATGCACATTTGAAATTAATTGAGAATAACTGCTAGGATAATTTCACAAATTCAGTGTGACTTGCAACTACACATGTTGAAATTCTAGCATTTTTTTATTTACAAAACCATGGATAATTTTAAAATGTCAATTGTATGGCGCTGGAAAACTCATTACATATAAGTATGCAACATGCAATAATGTAGGCAATAAAAGAAGTTTTTATAAAGGTATTATGGCACATCATTTAGTTGTAATTGATGAATTCGGTTTTTTGCAGGAAGGAGACAAAATTCTTGTGTTATAATGAAAAATGTGATAAGCACGTTAGATAATATTAATGCTTATAAAAATGCAAATAAAGTATAAACAGTCTCCAAACTGTCATTCTCCTCGGGCCTCTCACAAATGCGTTCGTGTGACCGAATATGCAATATGTCATCAGCCGCCGTATCTACCCGACAGATGGATGTTGCATGCAATGTATATAGTAGCAACGATACTCAAATACGAATGTTGTGCAAAAAATGGCAAGAGCGCGTCTTGAATGACAGTTTGGACAAGCAAGCAATTATCGTGTGTAGATTAAGATATGCAAAGGTGCACCGGGTAATTTGTCCAAAGAATTAGCTAAAATAATAAATGTCACAGATTTACGCAAAATTTTCTGTTTTTGTTGCACTAAATTTTCTGCTTACACCATAATTTACCTTTGGATTTTTTTGGTTTCAGTATATTGAAGTTGACGATAAAATATGAATACAATATCAACGAAACTAGAATAGTCTAAAACATTACTAGAATTAAAAAATGGTTAAATAACATCAAAATAACTAATTTGCAAAAATGAGTCGTTAGATACTCAATTCTCGTTTCAACTAACTTCTACAGTACATACAAACATTCTGTCCCAATCAGTGCAATGAAGTGAATTATTTATGCGCGGTAAATTGTACCACCATTTATTTATTTTGTTTTTTTGGCAGTAGCGGCCACATTGGCATAATTACGGATTATAACAGCAGGCTCTTTGGGGAGCTGCGGCATTAATTTGTAAAAATCCCGCAAAACTGTTGGAATGTACAGTCCATGACTAATCCAAGCGCCAATCCAAGGGCAATCTAATATTAGGCCTTGAAAAACTTGAGACCTACTACGAATGAAGGAGGTATCGTCTCTGACAGGAGCGTTTTTCATGTAAGAAAGGGGTTTGCCATCCGAGAAGACAGCTTTTTTGGGGCTCGTTGGACCTGGCCCGATATTATGTTGACCTTCATTGTGCGGTGGACGATTAGCACGCCTGGGGGTCTTAAGCCTCGGAACAGTAGCATTATTTGGTTTAAGTATTTTCTGCATATTGGGGCATGTCCACGGGTTCTGGTTCTTTCGACTACACGGCTGATTTCCGGGTTGGCTCGTAGGAAGTCTGCTCTTCGTTTGACGGTAATCCATTTTTTCGTATTAATTCACTGCTAGTTTATTTGCAATATCACTCAGTGTTTCAACCGATTCAAGTCCACCTATGTTCATATGTCAATACTGTACACGAGCAGCTATGCCCAACTAATTGGCTATCATATTATTTGGAGAATTGCTTTTTGAGAGCTTCGAAATTATGCCAGTCGCTTGTGCTCTTAAAGCGTGCAAAGTTTAGCAAGTGAGCTTTCGAACTGATCATGTATCCGATTGCGTTTTCCCCCATCGTAACCTTGTGATTGTGCTTCCTTGCACTACCACAAAGGCACCCATATCTGCTGGAAAAACAACTTTTGATATCAACTTTTTCATTTCACCTAACAGTTTCACCAACATCCGAAACTTCCCATGTCAAGAAATGTTGACAAATGTTTAAATTGTTTATGAAATTCACATTGGACTATTAATTGAAAATCGATGCATTGAATGTACAAATTACTTAGCAAAACGTAGAGATTGCTTGTGGCCACAACATCTTACCTGTGCATTAATATCTATTGAACAAATCCGGTAAGTACATAGAATTGGATTCTTTTACACTAGTTGATTTAATTTTGTTGAATTTCAAATTAGTAATAGTGCACAACATAAGAAGTACGCGGATATTACATCAATCTATACAAGTTATTTTTAAAAATTAGAAATACTGACTGTTTGTGCTTAGATTTGTCACTTTTCACCCAGAAAGAAAATAAAAATTACTTATTAAAAAGATGAAATAATTTCAATTTTTATTTGAATTATTGTTATATGTTGCTCTCTGTGCGACATTCCAATGGGTGACCGTCGACAAAAATCATACGTTCTTTGCAATTCATCATTTCTCAGGATGCAGGTGTTGTATGTAAACATTTGGACTTGAAATTAATACTTCGCCGATTATCAAAATGTGGACGGCATCTGCACATATTATTTCAACTGTTCTTATCGCTCTCTAAAATGGGCTTAAAATACCGCGTTTGATAAGAAAAATGACGGGATGAACATTTCAAAATTAGCAGTCGAATACTGAAAGCATTCTAGGCAGTCTGGGGGATTTAATCAATAATGCAAATTATTCTGCTTGAAATATCATATCAATATATTCAAATGAAGCAATGATCTGCCGCCTCACAAACCACCGCGTTGTTAAGTGTGTTACCGAAGCGGTGTAAACACAAAATATTATTAGTGGTGTAAACAGTAAAGGTGCAATTCTTTTGCAAAAAGATATGCGTTTGCTCTCAAAATTATGTTAAAAACTCTTGTATCTTCAATACCATTGCTCAGACGATAAATGAACTAATAAAAATGCTTCCATTAAAAAATATCCGGAAGAAAATTTCTCTCTCCGGTTTCTCTGAGTGATTCTACCATTTGTACCAGTCTGAATAAAATAAAGAAGCTTTTATTGTCATTCGAACTTTGGCGGTGGTAGCATTGTTTTGATTACAATCTTGTACACATATCTGTTGATTTATTTGGAGCCCTACAACTTAAAATTGATGCCAAACTACTGCTACAACGATTCTACAAATCGCAATAACCAAAAAATGTAGGAACTTTGTAGACTTAAAATGTACAGCCTACAATTGATTCCCTGCTGAGCCATAAATTTCAAATCTTCATGGTATCTTGTAATTGAATCTATAAACACAAGTCTGATGCATATGTTTTACAAATTTGATCCCGCCCCAATAGCTGCGATAATGGCAAATACCGACTAATTGCTGCTGCATTGTTGAATGAAAAAAAGTTCACTTCCAGTATTTGTTTTTACAAATTACTAAAGATGCCGCTTGTTTCTGCGTTCAAAACAATCTCGGTTTCATTTATTTCAATAATAATTGTATGCAGTTTACATTCTTCAAAAGTAATGCAATTGCAGAAGCAATTTGCAACTCGCATGGTTTCGTTTCCATTGTTTTTTAAATTTATAAAATTTATAACGGGAACTAAACAGGATTTAATGTTTTGTAAATTGTTTTGATTCCTACCATCTTGTCGTGAATCGCAACACTAAGAAATACTCTGGAAGAACTGTAGTTCTATCCTCAGCCAACAGGTGGCCCTGTATGCCCGAAGAAACACTGAACGAACATGAATGGACTGTATTTGTTTTGTTCTTTAAGGGTGTAAACCATTGTTTGACGACACTCGTTTACAAATGATTAATTGAGCCTAACGTGTGTGTGTGTGTGTGTGTGTGTGTGTTACGGAACTAGCTACAATTTTGCTGCCACTTTTTGGTAGTTGCATAGCGTTTAGAAAATTATTTGCCTTCACCCCTTGTTTGTTTATTGAGGGTAAAGTATTGCTCTATGTAATTATCGCGTGCGTTGCTTCAGGGACTCATTGTTCTTGGGACACAAGCACGTCAATGAATTGTCATGCCCTCTTAACGATAGAAAACTAGCATCAATAAGTGATAAAACAAATAGTGAAGAAGCGCAATTAACTCATGCGATCGCATTGAAAGCACGGATGGCACGATCAATGTAATACGCGGGTAACACCGAAATTGATTAGATAATGATAGCTGGCAGTCACCGTGTGTTAATTAATGAACCTTGGACGTGTGCTCTTTATTTGCCGATATCAATCATACAAATGTTTGGTTCGATGGAATAAAATTGCTGGTATTGGCGTTTCACTCTTACTGCGGAGCTTTTGGATCGTGCGATTGGTGATGTGCGACGTTGGTAGCATGCATCCAAAGACGCGGAATTCAGATCCCCCAAACGGGCGTAATTTCAGCAAGAAGCATCAGGCTATCATTCGCTGCGCATCATCGCCGTCCCCGCCGCCTCATCCACGTATTCCAATGGGACCGAAGAATGTGCGATGCGCTTAGTTTGTCTGTTGGACGGGCGCAGGCCAAGCGCAGGCGCGAAGAACCGGTCGAACTCTTCGCTGCTGGGAACCAGACCCGTGATTCGTGCCTGGTTGCACGTCACCAGGGCTACAGCGCGGGCGCCCCCGCACTCTGCGCCACGCCGTGGGCGTCGTGGCACTGTTCAACCGCTGCGAGGATGAGCAGCGATGCGCACAGATATCGGGCTATCTATAGGATGCGCGGCCTGGGCTCCTCCTACATGCCGCGCACAAAATGGAGGATGGTGTGGTATCCACAGTGCACCAATATCGCAGCATGGACCCGTGTGCATGCAAAGATGGACTGAATGTGCTCACTCAGTGCTCACTCAGTGCTCACTCAGTGCTCACTCTGGCGTGGGCAAAAAGGAAGTCATGAATGCAACATGCTGGGAGCGATTTTCCGCAACTTCCACAAGTTATGATTGACTTTTGTTTTCTTTCAGCCCACGAGGAACTCTTCCAACTAGTACCTTGGTGAGAGAGCATCTGGAATTGATGTTTGACGTCGAATGTTTGCCTTTCCGTTTGGGTTTGTTTTCTCGTCGCGTTCGTTTTGTTTACGCTGAGAATGCGAAAGCCGCGGCGAACGGGAACAGGAGCGCGCGTTCAGCAAGCCTCGTCGTCTTGACGACGACCGGTTGTGCGCGAAGATAAAGACGCCTCGCTGGCGGAGTGGCGGAAGAGTTGCAGGGGCGCGGGGCCCGGAGCACGGCGCACGGCGGCGGCGGGGTGCGCATGGCCTCCAGCGCGCTTCCGAGCACATCGTATTGACGTCAAAACGCGATTCCGGCGACTTCGGCTCTAGCTCACGCTCATCCGCTGCTCTCATCCCGCTGCCATCGATTTTATCGCGCCAGTCGGCCGGCCAACCGACGCGCGTCGAATCGAATTACTCTCTGCATCTACCTATCTGCCTAACCATCCGTGTATGTCGTTAACTTTTTGCCTGAAATGGAATCCGGAGCCATTGTGTTTGACCACATATACTTTACTCATATCAGAATGCCCCATTGTCTTAATATTGTTGATTCAACTTCTTGATTTAACATTTGAAAAGTATGCTGTGGTTTAAATTGCCTGTTGTTTCAGCGCGGCACACTCAGCTGGTGTCGGTAAAGTTGCAAGCAATTTTATAAGTTTGGTGGTACAACGACGTTAATCGCTTACTGAACATATTACGGCCTAAACATGCATTAATTAGACGCAACTAATCGCTCAAGCATCCTTGAAATTCCTGCCAGATGTGTGCCTCCTCTGCACAGGCCCAGACAGGAGGAGGCCCTGTGCGGAAATGAATTTCACACTTCCAGAACTGGGTCAGCGCCGCAGAGTGTGACATTAAAACAGATGTCTTCAAACTAAGTCTGGATCTGCACAAACCTCCACCGATTGCCAATGTGTAATTGCGTGCGAGAAATAATTACGACCAGCAGCTAACTAAAACAACGATGCACAAAAGAGAAGTGGTCGGAGACGAAACAACAGCAACAGCAACAGCAACAACAACAACGAGGGACAAACTCATCGCATTTCTGCGTTCCCCAACATGCTAAGCGCAACGTGTTTGCAAGTTATGATCGTAGTTTGATTGCACCAGCCGCCCTCGGCGAAGGAAAAAAAGAAAAATTACAAATCCCTGGGTCGGTCATAAATTCGCAACTTTTCCTCTTTCCGTCGACGCGGCGCTTCTCTCTGGCTACTGGGGGGGGCGGCGGCCAACGCAACCAAGGCACGTATTATGCCTCTGCGACGATATATTCTGGCGAGACGTGCAGCCAACGCACGTCCAAAGAAATCGAAATTTCTCGGCATCGCGACAATGGCGGCAGCGGATAAATTACGAGCGCGTCCACATATTACCGCCGACATGCGCCTCAACCGAGAAACAAAACTCATAACACATATTTCATTACACGACTGCCAACCAGCCACCGCCGGCTACAGGCAACTATGAAATGTAGGCAATAAAATACAAGTGTGGGAAGACGACCAAGTGGTGGCATCGGAGGCTGTGACGGTGGCAGTGGCGGTGGCGGTGGCGATGTCGCAACACAAAGAGATTGCTACACACGACTAGGCCTCGTTTATATTAATCACAGCCTAAAAAAAAAATCAAATTAACCAATTGACCCATGTATATGTCGCTAATATACTTGGGTCAATTGGTTACTTTGATTTTCTTTTATGACTCTGATACCTTGAAATATTCAATTACAACACATATTAAATGTGATATACACATTATGAGGGTATTAACCAATTAGTATATAGATTTCTAGCAGCAACTATATTTTCTCAAGCGATTGTCATTTATTATTATCAAACCCTTGGGGAATTAACAAATTAGTAAGTTTATTTACGTCCATTTGTAAATAAACTTACTAATTTGTTAATTCCCCAATGGGGTTGCTGCTAGAAATCTATATACTAATTGGTTAATACCCTCATAATGTGTATATCACACTTAATATGTGTTTTAATTGAATATTTGAAGGTAATTTTAACGAAAATTGCAAATAAGTCATTACGATTATCAACCAAACGTTGTCATCTTAACATTTAACCCTTAATACACATCTGTGCAATTTGTTTTTCCAAGAGAATAAAACCCTTTGCTGACTCACATTTCTCTAAGTCGGATTTTTCTATCAATGCTCTATCTATGCTTTCTTATGAAATTCATTGATTGAAAGACTGAAAGATTTTCTGCTAATTACAGGGTATCAACGGGGTATCAACGTGGTAGCAACGGGGTATCAACATTCGCGAATATATAAAAATACTTTTAGTGTTCTGTATTATAATTCAGTATTCCTCGTAATACAAGTTTCAAATAACAGTTCGAATCTAATTCAATTGAAGTGAAATACTAGGAAAAAGTTTTGGTCTTAAATAGAGCTCAAGTCTTGAGAAAATTTATTGTTTTGTTTGGAGCTGGTGCATGTTGAAATGAAAGTTGATACTCTCGCTTAACTTCCAAAGTGTTTATGAAAGTGAAAAATTATATTTACAGACCCCAGCATTAAAAAATAACAATAGGAAATGTCGAATTTATAAACAGATTACATCATTAAATAATCATTTACTTGTTACTTTGTTCAATCAAATTCACAACGTGTAGTATTAAAGTGAAAGTAAAAACCGTCTCATCATCAGTTCACTCACATGCTGTCTGTCTATTCAGTTATCTTCTCTACTTTACTACTCGTAAACATTTGAAGCACTGAAAAGTTTCAAGCACTCTGAAGAGATTTAAAACCACAAGTCCTAAAAAAATCTATAGGGATAGACTGTAAGAACTTCGTTTGTAGAAAGATGTAAGAAGTAGGCTTCAGTTCGTTATACCACATTAAGTACTCACTATGTTTTGAAATCACTGGAAGATGAGAGTTGAAGCTGCCATGGACTTTTGCAATTCAGCTGGACTGGACAGACTGGACGCTGCTCGTCAATATCAACTTGGAATATTATGGGAGTTTGTAGCTAAAGACAAATGAAGTAACACCTATGCTTGATTTTTCAGAATCCAACAGGGATGTATAGGCTACTGGTCGATATACAGTGATGTGAGTGGAATATATGAAATATATGGAATAGTGAATTTTATAAAGTATTTGCTCCATACCCGCTTCGCTACTTGCGATTGGGTTGTTAAATTGAAACAATATTGCCATAAGATTGTCATTTAAGAAAATAGTGCTAGTAGTGAACAGGATAATGATTTATTGATCAGCGTATTACGATAAGCTTATAGGATATGGGAATAGCCTGCTGAGAAGCAAATCATTTTGCTCGGTGCTCTCGAAGAAGCACCAGACTCAGTGACTTCGCGTACTTTTCAGCTGCGTATCGGTTTCAGCCGACGCTCTTGTTATTGTCGCAGTGCACACACACATACGCATATATACACCCCACCACCACCCGCCCCGCTCATCGCCGACCCCAGCATCCAGTGTACTCGCACGTTAGCCGCCTCGCAGTACAGGAGCATGAGTCAAAATCGTAAATTAGGTACGTGCCGCAACTGCGCTCGTCAAACCAGAGCGTGTCCGAGCGAACCGAAAGAGACATTGGCACCGGCGGCTGGCTCCCGGTCCCGGCTGGCACCTGATATCGCCTGTCGCTCCACCGCCGACCGATGGTCGCGTTTTACGGCTCGGTCCACTTCTGCCCGGCTATTTCAAATCCACACCAGGGGTTTATTACTTACTTATTCTTAGACTGTACACGCACCTTTTCTCCATCAACGTAACACCAACATACACCATATGCTCTGCATAAAATTTAATTGTTATTTGCTACCATATAAAACACACTTTTAATAGGGATTTAAAGAGGATTGGCATTTATGAATTAAGGTTATAATACGTGTGTACGCCGCGAACAATTGCTTGGAATTGGTTTACCTTGATTGTTTATGGCATTGCGATCAATTTTTGATCACGCTTCAGTCTCTGAACACTAAGTCTTGAAGACATTTCATATCCTGATAGAAATTTATGTTTGCGGCCGAAGTTGGTAGACGTTTAGAGCCAGAATTTATAGTTCTCTTAAATCTAAGAACCAAATACTTACGTACTTTGTGGGTTATGTCGCTGATCAAAGCATTCTTTGTTTCATCTTCAGTGAAATCCCCAATACGCTTCAACATGACAAATCAAACGTAGACAGTCTCAATAGAAACATTTCACGGCTTTTTAACCATGGATCTATTTTCCTGTCTATATTGGCGGGTACTGATGTGAAGAATTTTCTGCGCTGCGTCTCTTCCAAGCCAAACTGAAACAAACGTTCCTGAATCCACTTAGGTGGCTCAACTCCTAGACTCTTAGAGCTAGATTTACGAGTGGTCTAGATATGTGAAAAGATTTTCCGCCTGGATCTAGCCGAGTAAATCTGCTTTGAGCAAAGTCTACCACTTCACGTCCACCAATGTGCACTACCACTGCACTACCACTGCACTACCACTGCACTACTTTGCACGAACCTATACTTTTATAACAACGACCATTTTCTACAGCAGGACAAAGCAAAACGAAATGCACTATACCAATATTGTAATACTTCTCTGATTTGTAAAGTAATAATAGATCAGAGAGAAGTAATTTTTTTTTTTACTGAGGAATAAATATATTAATAGAAGTACACATACAAATTGTTGCTAACTTAGCGCATACCCTGACCATACCCTTGGTCACAATTAGCATATCTTCACAAACATTATCCTTGAAATTAATGTGTGGGTGAATGTAGTATAGCAAGAATTGCGCGTGTTTTCTGTATAGGATGAGTGTGCAACGGATAAACAG
>JAODGC010049628.1:0-16381 GCA_027574925.1 Ecitoglossa quadriceps | reverse complement strand
TTTCATGTCATATCACTGCGTTTCATTTAAAAACGCCTTGTAATAAAAGAATGTATTAGCATAAAATACATGGATATAACGCAATTTTATGTATATACAATTTTCCTACACAAAGTTGTAACACAATAATAATACATAATTTTGCGCGGGAACTGCAACTTGACAATTTATTACCGTCGCTGTTTAAAACTGGTAGATCTAATTAATTGAATTTATATTATTAAATTCGTTTGAATTAATATCACGTTTGTTTCTATTATTGGGTATTTAAAAAGCACCAGTCGCTAGTACGGTGCCTGTTATGACACTCAATTTCTTTTCCACAGAATACAAACTATATAGTACTATATATACTACTACTAGTAATAAAATATTAACTACTATACCATTAACAATTGGTGAAGGGAAAGGTTGTTGGTAATTGATTAACGTAATGCACGGAGCGCGTCAAACACTTGGAGGACGGACTTGTCATGTAGGTTAAGTTCTATTGGAAGACTCTCTTAAGCATTACATACCTTGATAGATAATTGATCCTAGTCTGCTGCGTTTAACTGTGTAACTTAAGTTATATTGCGCCGCTTTTTGGCGTTCAGTCGACGCTTCTTACGGAAAAAATGCACAGTACTCCCACTAAACTGCTCTTATCTCTTAGCTCAACACCGAGGCAAATCTGATCTTTGTCAAATCAGAAAGGGTATCTAATCTTCTAGCTATTGCTATTAAAATATTGTCACTCTTTGATACAAAGCCTACCAAAAATAAACGTTTTAAAAAATATGTTTTGGTCAAAAAAGCTTGCTTAATTAACATGGGAAAATTAACAAAGGGTTTTAACTTTTTATGCAAGATCGAGCCTGTAATGTTTTGACACCACGTGATAGATCAGTTCATTGTGCATCATATAGTACAAAATGAAGCAAATCGGATAGTAGAGGCTATATAGAAATAAACAATTAAACACCTAAAACAGACATTTTTGAGAGTGCGCATTCATAAAGAGCGCGTAATTAGTAAAAATTACTTAAATTGCAACATTGTCATATACAAAAAAGCTATATCACATACAAGTCATTTTCTATGCTTACTGATTGTATTCAGTTATGATTGGAATGAATTAATAATTAGTCAAATATATACACATCTGTGTACAATTGAACATATAAACATAAAATACATATATATTGCAACAAATAGGATAAGTTATGGTTCTTAATTAAACGTTCAAAGTGTCCTTTTACAACTTGACAACAAGTTTCCGTAGTGTACTGATTATCACGTCTACATAACACGCAGAAAGCCTCCGGTTTGATCCCAGGTGGACACAATTTTATTCCTTATCTCAATAATAATCCCCCAACAAAGAACTGACGTATATCTCACAACACACTACTAGTTGTTTTAAAGAAGGCAACATGCCGTAGATGTTTCTATACTAACATCAAATAATTAGTAAGTGCCAAAGTATATTTGTTTCAATACAATGAATATCAAATACTTAATAAACAAGATCACAAAATACTTAAGCCAATGTTAATAATTTGTACAAATAATATTTACAACAATTGCATACACATTTTCAGGTAATAATAAGGCAATAAATTTATTAAAAAAAAGTATATGGTTTGATTTTATAACAAAATCTACATACATATTCCACAAAGAAAACAACTAACAAATTTCTCACCCAAACAATATATCAATCACATAAAAAAACTAAAGAAACAAACAAAATTTTATTCAAATATTATTTTAAAAATGGAAACAAATTGAAAACGTTATATCCATAATTAATAGCTAGTGTTACAATAAACTTCTATAAACAAAAATTTTATTTAACTGAAACAAATTTGTAAAATAATTAAAACTATGTTGAGACCTACGAATTTTTAGACCTACAGCTAAAATTGTCCTTACTTTGACGTAGATATTTCCTTAACAATTTTCGAGGAGTTAAGCTTCAAGAATGATCACAGATAGTTAGTATAATAAAAAATGTAAAACAAGCTTTGACTAAAATTGCAATAGTGCACTGTAATAGTGCACAATAATGCGCTACTTAATAGAGAAAATGGCTTTAACATGGTCTGGCAATACTTTGTAAGGCTTTATTATAAACCAAGAAATATACACACGTTGGAGAATATAGTAAAACTAATACACAACTACTTAAGTAATAGAAAATTATACAACATTCTAAATTTATAATTAAATCTATAAATGTTGCCGTTTCCCAGGGTTCAGTTTTACGCATATGCTATTTACCATTTGCATAAATAATATTCCCAAAGTGCAAATACCAAAATAAGCTTTCTTTGCAAATGATACTGTAGTATATTTCAATTATGAAATAATTGGGAAATTAAAACTCTGCGCACATCTTTTAACACAAAAGAAATATTACCGAGAATGAAAAATCACAATTAATCCCGTCAAATCAAAGTCAAGTGCTGCATAAAATGTAAATATGGCGCAAATAGATAAATACTTCTAAATAACCCGATTATCCCTCAAATAACTGAGATACGGTCCGGTTCGGCGTTACACTGATTAAAAAACACTCAGATCAATTTCTACAAAAAGTCAATACTGCGTTTTTACAACTTTATTCTGTAATAAATACATATGATGTATTACAAAAGCAGCACTAGACTTTTGTTTAGCCAAATAAGGGCACATGTCCAAAAACACATTACTATTGTATACCACCCAGAAAGGCTAGGCTTCCAAGACTGCCACCAGACACGGAGACAATCTAAAAAAATAGTCTCATGCGTGCTCCCGTCTATACAACTTTTAATATATTAAGCAAAGCTAACACCAAATATACGCATGGTCGTATATAAAACAAATGCTTACCTGAAACAAGTTATCCCATTGTTGGAGAACAAACATTAAATGAATTGTAAACCTTATGACCAAATTGAATATCACCGTAACGATATAATTAAAAATATAACAAAAAAGGGGCACAATGGCTTTCTAAAGAACAAACATAAACTAACAAACGTTGAAGCATCTTACGAAACGCTAGGCGCGCTCTTCAGTCTAGTTCAGAAAATTGGACACAAGTCTTTTGGTACCAAAAAGTGACAATCTGACACAATACATATAGTATTGGTGCGCACGAAAATTGCAATTTAGTACATCGTGTTGTCAATAATGAAGAATTAAAAGCACAACTTTTCTTTCCTTTTGAATTGTATTTCTTGAATATTTTTGAGTCTCTTCTTTGTACCATTTCAGTAATTCTGCGTTCCAGAGAATTTCTACGTTTACTTTTTTCATTACTGGTTACTCATGCAGGAAGTGCACATCCCACGAAGGATTTACCCGTCAGATGAAACCTTACTAAATGAAACGTGGCATCCAACACTACTCCTTAGGCAATTGCGCTCGACAATAGAATATAATTTAACTAAGAGGGATTAAATCAACGCCAAAAAATCAACAATATGATGAGAAACATTTTTTAGGTATGGGGGTTCCAAGAAAAAACCTGGCAGAAATGGTAATCGCCCAAATAATTTCTGACATGTTAAAAAATACTTAAAATATCAGTAGAAATTAATTATAACTAAGAATAAACAAAACATTATAAAAATGAATTATTTGTTATAAAATATTGCATTAAGTAGAACCTTACTTTAAATATATTCCTTTGAAACATTTTGATCATGATAATTGATCAACTTCCATATTTTTTTAAATTTTGGCCAAACAAGTTGACATCAAAGAGTAAAGCACAAAAACTCTTCAATATTTCACACTCCAAAGTCAGTTGTCAACTGAGAAAAATCAAACAAACGCAAAAATTATCATATATCTAACAAATATGAATAATGAAATATGTTCATTTACATCATATATCATACTCAAAAACTTTTCTGGTTGACTGATCACAAATTTGGACTGTGAACATTATTGATAAGATTAACCATTTGCTTTGAAAACCTTAAACTGCACCTAAAAGTCTTAGCAGATGCTTCCTGAAACTAAACATTAAGTTTCTTTGAAACCAAAACCCTTTAGATTTTGTACTTTTTGGTAGCCTATGTGTTTTGTTATGGCATATTATAGTCAAGTGAAATATCCTCTGCAATGCGTGCACACTTGCTATTTTTGTTTCTCAATGTACTTTGTTCTTAAATGGTGAAATGGAATCTTTTCAGTAGTAACAATTTTAATTTGTTTCATAAGGTCACTAAGTACTATTATTTTTCTGTTATTCACTTGATCCACAAGTAATACAGACTTTTTGATATCTATCTCAGCATGGAATTAAATTACACATTAAACATTAAATTTCAGTTCTTTAACATTCCCCTCATCAGTTTGAAGTAGTTTAGTATCAACAACTATAACACTTCTTGCAGATATCGCAATTTTATTTAAATTTCTTAAAATTGGAAACAATCACAATTTAAGAGTAAGGAAACAAGAACTAATAAAAACAAACTTATCTATTTTCCTTAGAAAATAAAATACAAATCACTTTAGATATTTCTAAATATTTAAAATAAATTTAATTCTGCAAATTTATGAAAATGATATTAAAAGAGTATAGTGGGTATTACACTCCTTTTTAATATCCTTTTCTTTTAATTAATGATAATCATGTCTTCTATATTGCAACAACTAAATTTGCTTCGTAAATTTTTGAATCTGCTGATCACTGAAAGAAATTGCACTCTGAAATCTTTGATATACTACTCTGATCATTTGAAAGTATTTTCTTTGATTATTCCGCGTTGAGAACTTCATCAGATAGCTTCTGCATTAAGTGTCATCTTGTTTCAGGAACATGAGTTCACCTATGCTAGCAGATTCAGATTCTGTAAGTTTATGATTCTCTTGATCCGGCACAAGTACTTTATTGTACTGATAATCGCAATAAATTGGTAGGTCAGAACGCAAATTCTTTAAAAACAGTGAATACGTTCAAAGAAATACAATAGTTAGATTACTACAATTACAATGTGCAGCAATAAAAAAACATTACAACAATAAAAGCAACAACTTTACATGCACAGCGATAAACCCAATTTCAGAATGATGCAATAACAAAACAAGTGATAAAAATGCATTCACTGGCGTTAATATTCACAAACCCACATTTGTCATTTGATGAAGTAATATGCAAAGCTCCTTTACTTCACTCTCTCATTCCACATTCAGACAACTAGCAAGCAAGACGGTGGCATTTTATTCAATGTCTATGAAACCGCCAATAATGCCCTTTTTGTGAGATGTGAGTAGACCAATATAATGAATGTAATACATAACAAACTTGCTGACATTATTCCGAACACAACCTTAGATTGCTGGCTTGTTGATAATTATAAGTATTACATCCTGACCCATGTCATGATGAGTGTGCGTGCGGGTCATGGCAGTAGCAGCAGCTGTACACTACCTTTGAACCGCATCAACCCCCAAATGTGGGCTTTGTACGCACGTTTTAAACTAAAACAAGATATTGCAACAAACAATTGAGCAGGCAACACGTATGAGTAGCTAGAGTTGCTACCGGCAAACAAAAAACTGCACAGCGCAAACACAAATTGCATTGGTCTGCTGCAGGGTCGATGCAAGGGCGCTGCTGTTGCTCGGGAAGCAGCTCGCCTAAGGAATCCTGAGGTACTCCTTGCGTCTATACATTAACTAACTGTAAGACATCTAAATCTCGTAATCTGACGGGTGTTACTCGTCTTATAATTTCACTACACAATACATTTAAACATGATAGAATTTAATATACTGGAAGGTGACATCCTTTAGATAATTGAACATGTCCAAAGAAATACAATATCTACTGGTGGACTATTAGAACAATTATCCTGTATGCGTTAGTACGTAATGGAACAAATGAATTAAAAACTTAACAATAAAAATAATTCATAATTGATAAGATTTAAAGGAGGTATACTATGAGTATTAATAATATGAGCAAATTACATGCACAAATCAAACTTTTCCTCTTTGCTGGCACACCACAAACTAGTAAGCATATAACGGTGAGCATGGGGTCAATTTTGAATTCAGATACATTAGGTACTGTACAATGTGACTCTAAACAGCTGCAGACAACTTAACACAATTCCTGACATATTTCAATGTGCAATATGGTTCCAAAGTGTTTGGAATATGCCAGGAATTGTGGTGTTTGACTGTAGATTGCGCCGTCTTAAGCAACCATTCTCTTACCGCACTCACCATGTGCTTGCAATTCTATAAAAGAGACCGGCCAAGGTGTGACAACAGGTTTGTGCCTCTGGGATAACTCACCCATTTCGTGCATAAAAAGTTCACCATCTTCTTCATCAGCCGTAGAACGAGTCTATTGGCACAACAATCGGAATGTATTAATCTCAACACTAAAACGATATGCAAAGATATAAACCAGTTGCTCTTCCATCATTCATCACAATTACGTATATTCCCATCTCCGAGATGACTTACAAATGATTCACGTTGAGCGACAAAACGTCAGTAGCAGTAAAACAGCTCTTATCAACCTGGCAAGGACACATGCCATCAAGCATATCCCGAAGCGATATTCGGACCACCTCAGCACGATATTCAAATAAATTCATGCCTGCTCACACTGGCCCTATTCCGGCGTGTGCCTTAATTGAGACTGACGCCAGAATGTGTAATTTCGATTGCGTTAAACGGCGGTATTCGATTTCTTTGACCATTGATAAGTTCGCCCATGTACACAATTAGTCTGTTGTTTGACAATCACCTATATTCACAAGCAAACGTTAATTATTTTTCAATAATATTTGTGTAAATGATGACTTACCCTAAAACTCAAATATTCATCTCGCAATGCTCGTATATCACAAGTTCAAACTCTTCTAAATCCCCCAGAAAAACTGTAAGGTAAAATCTCCTATGATTAATATCCACTAGATAAAAATATTCTTGTCATGCTAAAACAGTTTTTCTTTGTTATAACTGTATAACCTACCATCATCCACCGCACCATGCCGACCCGCTATAACAAACACGCATGAATTCACTTTTACTGCGTTCAAAAATTAATAATTCATCATCCATGTTCCAAACCAATTAAACTTTTGAAAATGTATCATTAGGTTTTTATGATAGAATAAAAATAATTTAAGTGTAGACTATTTTTACTATCACTAGTTTATTCAATCTTTTTTTCACTTTGCAAACTCCTTTTCGCAATAGCCTTCACATTCTCAACCATGCGCTTTCCAAACCTTTTTCGCCCGCTAGCTACGAGCAACCCCTACAACCCTATCGCTCTAACTGCCAACAGTGTTCTTCACTCAGCTCGTCCCTTCCGTACGGCCATTATAAACTACAAGTTATACGAATAATGTGAAATCGACAAAAAAAATTAAATCTGCTGCGATGTAAACTAACGTTCTGTCATCATCTTGTTACTGACATACTTTTAGAAAATACTATAAGACAACAATAATAAAGACCAAAGGAGCTCTTCTGCAACTCTATACCTTAATGCACAGAAATAGCTCTCTCAAGAAAACAAAAATACAGACGGAAGTCCAATATGCCAGAAGATTCGGGTATCTAAGAACACACCCAAAGCTGAGCTGCTAGAGAGTCTTGCAATACCTGATCCTACGAAAAAATGGATGTCGTACTTTAAATGGCACCCTTGAAATAGTGAGAGTAAAATACCAAAACCATGTTAAAACCTATCCTAACATACACTGCATCTTCATGGGCGTGGCGTTACTAGATGGCGCAATTCGAAACAAATGCGTCCGCCACGCTGAAAGCATGATCGGTATAACACAAATACCGAAATCCGTAACATAACCTCAAAACTAAATGAATTTCTCTTTGAAATCCACTTACAGTATCACCAACACATGTCGAAATATCCATGTAAACAGCATTATTTTCCTAGTTAGTGAGTAGGGGTACAATGCATTGCCACCAATCAATATCTTTCAAATCTGATAGCAGGAATTCATGTAAATTATATGAACTGCGAAAATAGAAAACGAAGTTTCAAATGCGTGCGAAATATTTTCAGCTACCACTATACGAAAAATAGTACTCCGTGCCAAGTATAATCATATAATTGTGGGATTTAGAAAGCAATTTAATTACAATGTATACAAACTTCATCTATTAATATTATATATTTCGGTGTTACTGCGCGTTTTTGGTCCCTTCCATCACTCAATGACCTCCACAATACAAAGTTTCTTATCATCTTTCTTCTTAACAACTATGCTTGAACTTGTCTAGTTTACCTTACATGCATCAATGCTTTTTCGATGTTCTTCAGTTATCTCTCCAACAAGCTTGCATATATCTTCATGCTTAGTTGGGATTGTACGTCGTCTGCGTTGCTTACAACATGCTGCTTTATGACCAAACTCGTCGCAATTGAAGCATTTGGGACCATTGTCTTTATGTGGACACTCTAAATAAACATGACCGAATTGACCACAATTATAACAGCGAGTATTCCTTTTTTTGTCAATTTTTATTGTTTCATGACTTTTCTCTTCAGTCGGCTGATCTCGACCAGTCATTTTTTCGTGAATATTGTTAACCTTTAATTTGTTAGAACACCTCAGATTCTTTGCAACCTTTTCGTGCTGGCCTAAAATGAATTATAATAATCTTGGCAGCAAGTCTTTCTTCGCGCGAACACGTGTTATTCTTAGGTTAGGTAGGCGGCGAATGTCTTGTGTAACGAAGCAAGTTTTTCCTTGCAATCTCAGTCGAGCCCACAAACTGAAAGCTTTGGAAACGAATTTAAATGCAACGTACGTAAGCTTCAGTTATTAATAGAAAATATTTGCGTGCTTCTTACTTCTCCCGTCCGCTGACTCACTGACCACCACTTGTTTCGTTTCTGACCGTCGTGCGTCAAGTGGTTCTCCGTTTTTGTCTTTCGTAGCGTGATCATGCGTCGATGTCGCTTGTAGCTACGCCAAATATCAACTGTGGCCAAACTTTTATTTCTTAGAGGTTACTTATTTAATAAAATACAGTCTACGGGATACTATTAATATGGGCAAATAATTTTAGGATTTTTTAAATATTTTGTAGTCGATTTTATATATATTATGTTTAGGTTACCGTTTGACTAATAATAAAGAGAGGGCGTGCGGAATGGTGAGACTGGCAGTGTAAACAAAATAGAGCGGCAGTGAGAGCCGTGGTGCAAAAGTGTGCGGTCGCGGAAGAGACAGAGTTGTGAAGGAGGTTAAGAGAGCGCATGGTGAGGAGAGTGTTAGTATTGAAAGAGAAAGAAATATAGAGTACAGTGAGTAGGATTAAAGTTAGTCTACAATTTTATATTTATTTTAGTAAATAATCAACAAGAATTTCAATTAAAATAATATGACAAATAAAGAAAACAAATAATTATTGGTTTATTTTATATTTTGATTGTTTTATTATTATTATGTATTATTATAACCAAATTTATAATAAATTTGACAAACCAGGCACTGCATAAGCACAAACAGTTTCTCAAAATTTACCTTGAGCTTAAAGCGAATCTTAGGCGTGCCTTCAAGTGTTGATATATTAATTCTGATCTGTTTTAAATTGACTGCAGTCATAAATGAAAAAACGAATTCACTTAAATATGTTGATCCAAAGGAAACATCAGTTTATCATATTTTATCAGTTTCCAAAAAATTAGAATCTAAAACCAGTGACTTTACAATAATGTCGCATTTAATATTTCGCCTTCCAAATCTACTAAATTTCTAACACCATGAATGTTGTGTAGTTTCTAATCTACACTTTCAACATCGATGTTGTCATTTAAGGAGAAAGGCAAAAAGGTGGAAAAATTTTCAAGTTCATTCAACATTAAAAATCTTCTTTCAAATTCTTTTAGAAGTAGTGCAGTAATCTTGGCATATTTGTTATATGTATGATTATTTTTATTTTTACATTCAGCAGCCTGATTTCGATAATGCTTCAAACCTCCTTCATTCATGACTTCAAAATGCTCATCATACCTATTATTGTTTTTTTTTTCCCTGGAGTTGCAGATTTAATTGTTGTAATTTTTCAGTATCACAGAAAAAAACAAGATTAAAGAGCCATGCTAGAACACTTAATTGCAAATAAGAGCTGCCTTTAGTTTGTAAATATGGGTATATTTGTAGCAGACGTTTTCTAAATATCATTAGAAATGTAGCACAACTTATTTAGTATGTAGTTACAGTTTTCTGTGTTCATTGCAATTTTTCAGCAAAGCGCGAAACCAATGATTGGACAAACTTATAAATCTAATGTAATTTACTATTTTAAATCCAACATGACTGAACATTAATACTTTTGAACATAATGCTTGAGTATGTATTATTGCACAGTTAATTGTGCCTTCAGTTGTTGCATGTTGGCTTTTCTTAACACAGTATCATGTGGATAATCATCATAGTTTTTATGAACTGTTGCAAAATGTCTTTCTTAGGCTTAAGCTTCTCTTGCATTGCAAATATAACACACATAATTAGCATTGCATTTAATTTACTATGATGATAATAAGTTTTTGTTTCTTTCCAGCCTGTATTTTATTTAATTATTCTAAAAGAATAGAGTTAAATATTAATGTTTTAAACAATAATTAATAAGTACCTGCGTCGTGTTGCCATATAAATAAGTATACTCTATGATAAATTAAAAAAAAAAACTTCTGCACATAAATACAAGCGCACAAACAAGTGGGTAAGTCAGACTGAAGCCAGGGTCTGATCCAAGCGGCGCAAACCCCCAAGTATTTTGAGTTCAGTATTGGAATGTAGTATTAACATTGCGTGGATTGCTCACCTTTGCCCATGGACACATTGCTAATTTTCCATAAGCATTCTGAATGCAGCAGTGAAAGGCAGGTCAAAAGTTTGCCTACCACAAGTATATGCCAAGGACCAAGTTTCCGAACAAGGCAAATTTTCACAATAACTTGCAAATAGATCAAGTATTTAACAAGTTATTATCATTGCCTTGTTCTTTAACTTAGTTCATGTCATTTATTTGTGGATGGCAAACTTTTGAGCCGCTTGTTACTACTACAATGTAGAAATTTTGCGTGATATAACAAATTGTTCTTAAAACTAATAGTTTTGACATTACAAATAATTCTGGGAGAAATTTTACTTCATATGTGATTTATATAAAGAATGTAATATTTTTTAAAACAAAAGATTTAGTATGTGCCAAAGTCAATGTAATCAATGAATTACAATAAACTTTAAATTGCCACAAATGCAAAGGAATTGATTGGGACAAATTAGGGTATGTCTAGATGGCTTATGCAATAATTAACATGTCTTATTCTAGACATATTCAATTTCATGTACAACGCGCTGTCCATGCAATGGTCCAGGTCGCAGGAAAAGTTGTGCCAAACACCATCCAACGCCTGAATCTTACAAGACGCAAAACTATAGGCTTGACGTAAGTCGCTAGGTCTTCTAGCACACAAACGATGGTCCTTCTCCTTTCTTCTTGTTTTCTTCTTGAACTGGTTGTTGGAACGAGTGGCTCTGCATCGTTCATAGAACGTGAGCGCTTACATAACAAGCCTGGAGTAGTATCTACGGCGACTCCTTGTATATCCTCAACTTCTACATCTGACTTGCTCATAACCAAGTTCTCACTATCTCAATAATCTAAAATTAAATTCAAATAAAAATTTGGATTCAAATTCTACATAAGCAATACATATCATGCAACAAATCATGCATGCCATTCTTCAAGGAAGAGGATTGTTTACAGCGTCCTCCGGGGAAAATCAATCTCTCTTTGCCTATGCAGCCTGGAACACAGCAAGAACGCCGAGAGAGCATTTTAGAAAATTTTTACAGAAAATAAAAACAGAATACAACACAAATGATGTAATGATATAATCTGTAGAAAACAAATCTCTAGGAAACTATTTGCAACAAAACAAATTTACTACTATTCTCCGCAAACAGCTGCAATTGAATCTATATTGCTGAGCAATTTATCATCCTCAATTAGCTATGGTAATCACATCTCATGGTAAATTACATGCAAATCTATATTTCTATATAGTAGGCAGAATGAAATTTGTCAAAATAAAAAAATATATTTTTAGATTATGTACTTGGCCTATGGCAGTTTATCTTTCTCCTGCCCGTATTTACGGTTTGGTCAGTCAAGTATGATATGACAATTTTGTTAGAGCATTATCCTAGCAACTACTCTCGCTAAGGATACCAAAGAAGCCACTTAAAGCATGTTCTTAAATTCCGTCCTTTTCTGAAGAGACAGGTCTATAAGATCGGTAATAGTGAAGCAGTTAAACAGGTCTAGCCGCTCACATTGCTCGTCGTAAAATTTTGAAATATCTTAATTGACGTCTACGATGTTTCGTTGTGACTTTGCATCCATAGATCAGTTGAGGGCAAATAACAGAAGTAGGTGGTTAAGCTTGCTGATGGTAGAATGGGCTAAACTGGCTCTTGTATTAATATGCAAGTTCCAGTTCTATTTTAAATAAAAGTTTCTGTTCTAGGCATAGTTAATTTAATTCCATTATGAGTGTAGTACAATCTAATTGTCCAGATTGCAGGAAAGGTTGCGCCTAACACCACTCTGCGGCAGAATTTCACGTCTCACAAGATGCAAAACTTTAGACTTGACGTAGGTTGCCAACTCTTCCTGCACAGGAGCGATGGTCTTCTCTTCTCAGCCTTCTCTTCTGCCTCTTTTTAAACCGGGCGTAAAAATGAGTATGCTTCCAAACTTGCGACAAGTTGAGGATAAATCAATCATTATTTTACCAGGATAATTTTTTTAATCAAAATCTTCATCGTCTGATGATGTTGGGTCTACTCCACAAGGCAATAATTAACTGGGATTATCCACAAAATATTGCTTTCTGCGGACGCAATGCGTTGCCCCCGCATCGTCCGTGGAGGATGTACGCTTGCGTTAGAATCAGCGGGGCCTTCCTGCAATTCCACAGCAACTAGGTCATCATAGAGAACTCTCATCAGTGTTAAGTATATTTAAAGTTTGGATTGGAATTCAGTTTAAGCAGTACATTTATAAATTCATATTAAGAATTATAGTAGGTATTTGTCAAAGTCTGTTGCTACGAAATTCAGTTGTAATTGTCACGAAATGAAGACCAAAAATATCATTGCGTGTCATGGCCGAGACATAATTATTATTTACGATCTAAGAAGTTAGATAAATGCTATTTGATTCTGAACGCCATATTAGCTTCTCTTACCCTCGTGACCTGTTCGGCACTATCTCCGAGGAATGAGTGTCTCCTGACGGCTCTACAGCGTTGAACGCAGCGCGGACGCAAACTGGTCCTTTTGGACAGATTTGAGAATCATAAATGTCGGACATACTCATAAAGGAACTGCAGTCGCAGAAAGTACAGGAATATGCACAAATGCGCAAAAGTCATCCGCGCACGCGAATTTTTTTGGCGACCTGTAGACAAGTAAGGTCGATAAGTGGCAGTTTTTGCTGTCGCCTGTTCAAAATGAACAGCTTCACTTTTTCAAACCTTTATTTCAAAGATGGGGTATAGCATCCGTCTTTTTAGGACTTGCGGTATTAAGAGAGGCTATCTTACTATACAACTCTGGGTGTGTCATGAGATAGAAGAATCTTCTCACGTACTGAATTTCTTTTGGGGTCAGAAGAATTTCTTCCAGTATACATTCAGAAATCCTCTTATTACCTGAAACAAATGTGGTAGCTGGTTTTATTGAATTGTTAAATATCCTGCGCTTTTGCTTTGTTTTCAGAGCACTATCTAACGATTGCGCGCGATTCAGGACTTTTGCCTCAATCGTTTGAAGAATTGTTTTATGTGTCAAAACGGGAACTTTTGGCAGCAAAACCAGAGTGACAATATTCCAGGATTAGTATTAGTTTAAACCTATACAGTTTGGAGTTTCATACTAAAATGTTAGTCAGACACATCAAATCTATTTTATACTTTACATAAGTATTTATGTAAGTTTATGTAAGTTATGTATTTTGAAAACATGAAAACAGTTGTATTATACAGTATGCATTGGTTAGATGATTTGGGATTGCTGAGCTGCCGTTGCTTAGTTTAGAACTTGTTTATTACTCCATAATATTGTCAACTGGCTCATTTCACCTAATTCCAATTTTTTTCTTCCAAAAAAATATTTGCCAAGTCCTTACTATAATATCGACATAGCTCATTGGTCTTTGTAAACTTTTTATAATGCGTTTTAGTACTTGAACCCTTTGATATTATTTGTAAACGCTAAATATTGGTTTTATTATCATTTAGATCTCTGATAATCACTCGTTGCAAGTTTTTCATGAGTTGAATAATGTTATCTTCATGAACCCATCATAATTTCCTAAATATCATCAATAATATGCACTCAAACCCCCAATTCTTAATAAAACATGATCCAGTAAACAAACTCAATTATATCAATCTAACAAATCCAAAATAATGACATCACCTTCCAAATTAATCCAAAGCCCACAAACAAAATCCTAATCATATAAGATAACTCTGATCGCCTATCGCAATACAAAATAAGCTTACAATTAATATTCCGCCGCTTTATTAATACCTCACACATACATCAATAATATATAATAATAAAAATCTGGAAAAAGATTTCGTCTAGCAAATGGTTTGAAGCAGTGTTGGGCACAGGCGAGCGATATAAAGGAAGAGACAGGATGGCTGATCAATCAAAAGCAGTAAGTGAGTTGAAAAAAAAGAAAATCTTGAAAAAGAGAAGAATTCCTAAGTGAAAACCTGAAGGTGAGACACAAGTAAGTAGAGCAACGGATTGCAGATACCTGAGAGGACATAACGTGCCAGTGACCGAATACTCAGCAGTGGCCAAAGTATTGAAGTAAAATAAAATGAACAATTGAGATACCAAAAACAGTTCAAATAAAGGCTAAGAAAAAAGAGAAGAAAATTGATAAAACACCGCTGAAAAAAAAAGATCTGATTGGTGCTGGAAAGGACGTAAAAAGCAGGAAAACAATAAAAGAAGAAGGCCAAGGAAAGAAGTGAAATGTAGGAAAAAATAAAAGATTTACAAGTAAAAACAATATGAAAGATAATATGAAACAGAACGGGATAAAAAAAGGAATATTGTTATAGATCTATTGGGTTGGGATACAGAGGGATGAATGGAGGAGTAAGTAAAAACGTACAGGAAGAGAGAAATGTGCGTTGAAGAATATATAATAAAGAAAGCATGATGAAAAGCTAATAGTAGAACAAGAATTGGCATGGTGGAAGTGAAGATGTTGGAAAGCAAAATAAAAATAATAAAGAAGAAAGAGTAACGGTAGGGAAAAGAAGTATACTTAGACGACACTTTTACATACAGAAAAGATGAGATACAATAAGAAAAAAGAGAGTCAAAGTGGTGAAACAAAAAAGGGAAACGAGTGAAAACGGGATACCAAATATGACAATAAATGATGGCTGGTATAAGTGGGATAAAAAAAAAGTTATGGGAAGGATATGCAAAAAGAAAATGAAAAAACATGATACTGACAGGCAATGGGCACACAGCTATATACAGATGATTTTCGAAAGAGTGGCAGAGGAAGTAAGGCTGAGGACAAAGACAATAGAAGAAAGGAGAAACAATAGATCATTACAATTATAAAAGAAAATTGTCCGAATGATCATACCAACGTGCATAAAGACAAATTTCGAATTACGATGTGAACTGCGCAAGAAGAAGATAAAAGAGATAAAGATAAATAAATATAAAAAAGAAAAAAACAATAATCGATTATACAATAACAATAAAGAAAGGAATCCTGACGAAAGACGAAAATAATGGTCTAAAGAGGAGAAGAAACAAGTGAAGTAGAAAAAGGATTATTTCCATAAATTCTATAGTTAAATCAAATTCTGGAAAAAGTATGAAGAAATTGCAAATGAGTATCAAAAATTACTATATAGGTCGTCAAAAGAACTCAAGGAAATAGAAACTAAGGACAATCCAATATTTCAATACAAACGGAAATCTATTGACGGAAAAAGAAAAAAAAGTAAGAAGGCGGGGAGAACACTTTGAAAAAATACTGAATAGGAATTACAATTCCATAATAGAATAGAGAATACACAAAAAAAATCGAATACTACAGACAGAAGAGGCAATAACAAGAAAAGAAAAACTAGAAGACCCCACTAAGGCATTAAACGATGGAAAAATCTTAGGATTGAAAAAATAGGATGTAGGAATGATCTTGTCAATCTACAAAGAAGGGAAGAAGAAAGACTGCAATAACTATAAAGGAGTAACATTGCTCAGTACGGTGATAGAGAAATATGAAAGCATAGTTGAGAAAACGATTTAGAAGGTAGTAGAAACCAAACTAG
>JAODGC010049606.1:0-11905 GCA_027574925.1 Ecitoglossa quadriceps | reverse complement strand
TTTATCAAAAAGTGGAAAAGTGAAAAAAAATACTCACTGCACAATGACCCTAAACCAATAAGTACATAATAAACATAATCATTCAAATTAATAACACCTTAATCTCCAAAAATCAAACAGAAATAATAATTAAAGATTTAATTAAAAATAGTAAAGATTATCTTGATTCTAATATATACAATCAGTTTCTTCCTATGTCCAAAAAAGAAACTTTGTCAAACGTGAATCCTTCAAGCAATTATCGTGATCAACTAACGAGTATCATGCGTGTGATAACAAGTTATCCACTTTGCACATGCATTGAATATATTTACAAGCCGCCCCACGCCTAATTAATTACTCGACCGCAGGCTGTGGCTTTTCTGTTTTGCTCCCATTTGCGCTTTTAGAGTGCACCCTAGCGATTATCTGCCCACAAGCCTATCACATCACTTCCTCCTTGTTGCTTGGCTGCCCTGAGGCATATTTCGGGTCAAATGTTTCCTGACTTTGTCTTCGTATACGAAGGCTATTCCAGCACGCACTATGCTTGCCTATGTTTGTTTTCACCATGCTAGATGACAGGGTGTATACAATATTGTTATAGCCCTTTAAACTTTGCAGCTTTGCCTTCATATTGTCACGGTGTATTTGAGTTCCTCGCATGTAACTTCTCACGTAGTGAAGCCACAATTCGTTGAATCTCGAGTTGAAAATGCAAATTTTACTGACAGATGAACACGAGCTTCATCTCATCTGAGCTTGAGTTTATGGTTTGGAAAATCTGGAATGCTTGTGTTAGAGAGATTAAGTCACTTGCATACAATAATAATTATAGGAATGAAATGTCAACTCACACACTTCCTTAGTGCACTACTGACATCTATCTGTCAACGTAAGAAATTGGTGCACATACAATGTTCCTGGTTGATAAAATACTGGACACAATTCGTTGATTAGTGTGTTTCTCTCAAAATACAATTTGATTCCATGAAAATCTATCCTAATTAGCTTACATTGCCTGTTTTCATGTTGATAAGTTTCCTATGCATTGCATGTATTATAGTGTTTGAACTGTTTACAATTATAATGAGTAGGCAAGGCAATAGAGGGCGTATGAACGTGATGCTTGCCAAGACTGTCAATTGTCAAATGTGGTAGAAGTATAATTGGCTCTAGGAGTGACAGTGCAAGCAGTGTAGAGGGAAGTCGTACTGAGATTGTATTTTATTCAAGTTGTATGAAAGCAACTAGATTCGAGATACGAGGGTTGGCAATAAATATTTACGCTTGGATATGTATATCTTGAACAGGAGCTTCCCAATTATCCTTCTCATCGAGTCTCTATCTCTCTGTTTGATCACGCCAGCAGTCTTTTCGTTCGTGTCTGTTAGCCACGTGGGTTCAGCTCTGTATCGAGTGAAGGTATGTCTAGTGCTTTATCTAATTGTACCTTAATTTATTTAATATTGATTCATTATCTATCGTATGGAATTATATTCTCGTCTGACATCTAAATAAAACCTTGGTCAACTAGTGGATGTTTATTTGGTTGCTTGCATCAGAAGCTCAGTGCTTGAAGCTTTAACCTAATTTTGCTTCGGTAAATTATTTCCTACACTCATTCCTCTCAATTATTCTCCAAGAAACAGCCACGATACCCTATACCACACGAAACACCACACTCATATTTCATTCCTCGTAAATCCACTATGTATGGCCAAGCAATAAATTCTTTAATAAGCATTAAATGAAATCGCAATCTCTGAGACGTCTCACATGTAGAAGCAATTGTTTCAAGATGCTCACCGTGCGTAACCTAAAGTGAGAAGTTCTTGATGCGAGAAAACCACTTCATGTTAAGAATTCTCTAAAACGCACATCCACACTTTCCAAAAGACTATTAACATTTAAATGAATGTTAATATCATCTTAAGTGCGCACAATGTGGCGTAAATTTACAACAAATTTGCGACTTAGCAAGCTCAGCTTTTACATTCTACATAATACCAAGCACCGCATTGAAGCATACATTACACCACGGAGGTAATTAATTTCTTTTATTGTGCATATTTAGGGCGTAATGCTATGGAGTAAAACTGGTTTTATTCTGCAGACCTAATACTTTATTAACATACTTTATAAACTAAATATAAATCTTTAATTACTTTGCAGTTCTTTTTTTAGGGTTATGATGGTTGTTATTGGTGGTTTTTATTAACATAGCGTTAATTTAAAAATTGATGCAAAACAATTGCTGAATGTATAAGAAAAACAGAAGAAAAATTGAGGAAAAAGAACAGGATATGAAGCAGAAAGCTAAAAAGTGCATTTAATAAGGAAATTACTCTATGTTTATTTGTTTTACTATTATGACACTTAATTAATTAACTGTCATTTGATTAATTTAATTTTTTGTTGATTAAGTTATGCAACAAGTTATACAGGGATAAGGTGACTTTGACATTTGGGATATATTTGATGTTATAGCAACTAACAGATAAGAGTAACAAGCTGAAAATTAAAAAGCACAATTAAGAAGCAAGTTTTACAGTTAAAACTTAAATAAACAATAAAGCACTTTGTAACTCCGCTAGACAGTATAAGATATAATTTTATTAAATAGCTTAGGTTCAAATACAAATCTCTATAAATGGACATATTAAATTGTAAATAATGTGACTGATATTGGTAAATGTGAAGAATGACGTCCCTAGAAAAACGTAAGAATTATGTAGGGCGTAATCGCCGAGCAAGTTGGCGGCGTATTTAAAAAGTTATTAGTTTCGAGTTTTCATGCTCGTTTCTCGAGGGCGCGCAGTAATTTACAAAACGTGCTCGTGCATTAGTCTTCATAGTGTCTCCCTATTTCATAATCCAGTCGTTTATCTTGGAAACTGTTTTATCTAATGATAAAATAATGCTTTGCTTCAACCAGCAGATTATATATTTATGCGCCGTATGAACAGATTATGCACAATTCATAAAGCAAATACAAACTTGGAGTAAACCATTAAACGGATCAAAATTAAATTTACATCATCATGTGCAGTCGAAGGCTCATGAGAGATATATTTAGTAAAACTTTCTTCTTGCACCATATTGTTTAAGTCGCACGCATCCGGATTGGAAGCCGACTCAAAGTAAAGCAGCAGCGTAGATAAATAAGTTTTTCATTTGATATGGTTGTAGTTGTTGTGTGATTCTATTTTAGAATAGGAAAATTCAATATTTGACGATAAAGCAGCAGGTTCTTTGTTTGCGCGTTGAAATCTTAAATTGAGGTTACGTACTATACCAAAAGATAGTGTTGGTGTTAAGCAAAGAAGAAGTGTGATTAGAAATGATCGTAGAGATGAAAGGGAAGCAGATTTCATGTTTCTCAAAGTACTGAATGCTCTGGGATGGAATCAAATGCAGCAGCGAATTTCCGCCCAAACTGAATTTAACAACTACCTGATTACTTTTGATGTGCAGCCTTTGTTTGTATAATATTTAATGAATTTAAAAATTATTGTTGATTTAGTAATGCAACAGATATGGTTGGCTTTGTTTGATTAAAAACAGGAATAGCATTGGAAACTGGTTCAAAGCAAATCCATTTTCAATGCCACTGTAAAGCTTAAATATTTCTGCATTGTTGGCATACTGCACACTCATCGTATGTTATGAGAATTAAATAATAATGAAGGTAATCTTCATGCTTGTTGCTTGTGCATGGATGTATTTTGGTTACATTAAGGGTAATGTCTCCTATCTATATTCTATATATTTTCATTGACGATGCCTGTATATTTGCAGCTCAATTGTTCTACTTCAATGATGAGATAGCAGAATTGCGTGTTTTTTCTTCAAAGTTAAATGGTTCACTCAATTTCGGTAATATCTTCTCTATCGATCGTCATTTGCCTGTGAAAATACTTGTCCATGGCTATCGCCAACACACCACAGACTACCTGTTTTCGGTGATAGTGAAAAACTATGTGGAGCATCGACACGTCACCATGATAACAGTCGATTATCCTCGACTTGCTTTCTCTACCTACCAAGAGTGTTATTTTGGATTGCATACAGTTGGTAAGTAAGATCACGTTAGCAGCTGATTCTCGTGAAAATATCGTCCTTCTGCTTTCAGAAATGTACGTAGCCCAATTCATTCATTTTCTCAACTTCTTGGGCATTCCAGCAAAGAATGTACATTTAGTTGGGCATTCCTTAGGAGCGCAAATGGTTGGCCGCATGGGTAACGCATACAGTAACATAACCAAAGGACGAAAGCTTGGAAGGATCTCCAGTTTGGATCCAGCCAGAATGGGATTTTCCAGTGTTCTTAATCTGCCCTACTATAAAATTCATAGTGGGAGTGCTGAAGTGGTTGATATCGTACATACAGATACCAGGACGATTGGAGTGATCGAACCTGTTGGTACTGCTGACTTTTATGTGAACCACGGATTCGCTCCTCAACCTGGTTGTGATGATGATGTGAATCTCATTCCATTGATTGAGAATATTCCACCTTGGGATGGATGGATTATTCCTCTGCATGGAGCAGGCAATTATTATTATCAATTTCTATAAGCTGATTTTCCAACACAATAAGCCGCCACGATTTGGCAGTGTAGTTATTCTTGATTTTTCTGTGTAGGGAAGGATCCTCGACATGTTTTGGATGTGTGCTCACACGCAAGGAGTCTTCAATTGTTTGCGCAATCAATTGTAATGAGTGATTCACTGGTTGGGCAGAAATGTTTAATTTGGGACATTATCAAACGGACGTGTCTTACACCAGGGCCTGAAGTGGTGATATATGGGGAAGATATGCCTTTGGATACAATTGGGGTATATTTTCTTAACACAACATCAACTGCACCGTTTGCTAACGTTCCACTCGAAGGATAAATCGTATAACATTGCAAAATAATCTGAAGTTACGTCCATAGATACCAAGAACGAAAACGTAAATGTGAATTACTATTATTGCTTAGTTAGCATTGAGGAATTTGGTGGTGAAATTTATTCTGTATAAAACACATGGTTTCTGATGTTGATGGCACTCAGTTTTAATCTTAATCTTGTTTCAACTTTTTATATAGAACAAACAACCTCTTTTTTTCTACCATTCAAGTTTTATATATTAGTTAAATGGATATAATAGGCAACCCATAATACAAGCGTTGCTCTAGCGGACGTGCCCAGTACTAGCATGAGTAGCACATGCGCCTAGGAGAGGTTGGCAATGTTCTAATATTACAACATGTTCATAAAAATCAATTTTTTTGACACCATCATACCTTTGTAAAATGCATGCAGATGAAAGCAATGTTATAAACTTCTTGTGGTTATAATGTAGGCAATCAATAAACTCGAAATTAACTAGCATGCATGCCGCATGAGTAATATACCAGACGAATTTGTTTGGGTTGTTTGCGTCGCTTGCTGCAAACGCGAAAATTACACCACTACGATTTCCACCCCTTCGAACTGCAACAACATTTGCAATGCAGCGGTTTTCGTGTTGCCGCTCCATAAATCCGAATGAAAGTCAATTTGTTTTTAATTACGCCGCTGATATTTATTGCTTTTGGCCTCGGCATATTTACAAATAAGGCTCTGCGTGTTTTTATTCAATTGCATTCGAGAACTGGGAAATATTTCATATTATAAGATACTTCATTTTAGTTTAAATTGGCAAATATTCTTCGATATAAATTATATACGTGTTTACTTAACTCTTAATTACTGTATGTTGCAATACAGTACCTAATCTAGACAAGGAAATTAGAATGCAACAACTTCCTAATTTACACTACATTCTACAAATACTTGGCTTATATTAATGTACGACATTCTTCCTCTTAAATATATTAATTACCAACTTTTAACATGTGCCATGCAGCAAGAAGTTAATTTTATTTACATTGACTTAGATAATGTTCGTGACATACATTATGCAACATTTCTTCATGTGTTAATTTTCTCTTCCATATAAGATCGACTCATTTCTACCTAACCTCGATACGCGCAAGTAGCGCCATCTGTTTACATTGCACGGACTTATCAAACAATCGTTGTATTCTTGCGTAATTTCCCCCACAAATTGGATTTCTTGAGAGTTTAATATATTGTGATGGCATAAGGGGGTGAGTGTGAAGAATAAAAATTTATGCAAAAATTAAGGTGTTGTCAATAGGAACCTTTAAAATCAATGACAGAACTATCATTGACCTAGATAATGTACGTGACATAATTTATGCAAATTTTCTTTCAGTGTTAATTGTGTTTCTTCCATCCGAACGATTTATTTCTAGATAAATCTATAACGCCAGTAGCGCCATCTATTGCACGAACTTATCAAACAATCATTTGTACTATTGCAAAGTTAATACATGCTGACATAAAGTGGTTTCATTTTTGTGAAAGGAATGACTCAGAAAAATAAAAATTTTGGCAAAAAATTAAGGTATTTTCAAACGCAACCTTTAAAATTGTTGATAGAACTATCATTACCTCAGATAATGTACGTGAGATAAGTTATGCAAAGTGTGTTCACGTGGTAATTGCGTTTCTTCCATCCGAACAATTTATTTCTAGATAAGCTCAATGGTGCCACTAGCGCCATCTGTAAACATTGCACGGACTTATCAAACAATCTTCGCACCATTGCAAAGTTAATACAAGTTTACATAAAATGGTTTCATTTTTGTTAAAGGAACGACTGTGGAAAATGAAAGTTTCGGCAAAAAAAATTCAGGCACTTTTAATCGCAACCTTTAAAATTGATGATAGAACTAATTATCATTAAGTCAGATAATGTAACACAATGACACAATTTATATAAAATCTCTTTAGTAATCCAATGGTATTAATTATATATCCCTATGTGAAAATGGTTGCCTATTAATTCAATCCTAAAGTTTATGCTTCAAATTGGAGCTTATATGATGAAATGCTACTAATTAAACATAACCTCAATACGCGGCGATAGCGCCATCTCTATGACATTGTACAAACTTTATAAACCACCCATATATCATACTTGTATGATACAAATATGGTCTTTTACTCGTTAATATATTATGTATTGGTATAAAATATGTTAATTTTTGTTAATTCAAAATTAACCTATTTTAAATCGCAAGCTATTCTCTTATTAAAAAGTTGCAGTGAATTAATCTAACAATAGCTGTACACGGTTCTGCAATGCGAATTTAACTGCATGAACCCAAAAGTTGAGGCAAAAATATTAGGAAAACTAAACCGAGGCAATGCATTGAACAGCTGACCATTGGATGTAATAAAAGAATTTATCTAATATAAATGAATATTATTCGGCTGTTTTTTGGTGTCAAACCTGGTAATTGATTTATATGACGTTGACATCCAAATTTTATTTCGTACCTTGACTTTTAATTTATGACCCTAACTTTAGGGTGATGGTTCAATATAATAACATATAATAATTTGAAACGTATTATATCAATTTTCAAATTAATATATTATTTTAAATACTTACGTAAATCATTTAATTCTATTGACACATTTGGCACCCAAATAATGAATTCATTATATTTCTATTGATAAATCCGGTAATTTTACGTTGATATTTTCATAAATGGTGCTTGATTAAGTGACATACGTGCTCTAAGTACAGTGATTCGTTAGAAGCAGGTATAATTTGTATTATCCATTTGGAATAAATAATCCAGAAGGCTACTTATAATAAAATATTAATTAAATATTAATCCACTTTCGAACAACTCCGAGTATTTGTCTTTGATTTGTACATCTCTGTTTATTTTTAAGTTTACTTTATTCAATCTGTGGTCAATGTTTCTGTTGCCCTACTCTTCAACTCACCTACTTCAACTCAACCATCTGCAAACCTTCTACGAACCACACCGAATGAGTCAACCGGAAGGATTATTACACCACCATAGCTTTGAAGTTGAGTTCTTCTGTGAGTATTGCAATTAGCTGCAGATGTGCCATGTGTTTTATGTCACTTGAATCACATACTTGTACCCACTTGTGATCAGGTTAGTTTCTATTTAAACCATAACCTCGTCTTAGCTACTTAGTACTTTCGACCATAACCTGTACTCAATTATTTCTTGCAGGCAAAATCCATTGTCTTCGTAGGTTATATTCTTGATATATAAATAATGTTGGTTGTGTTTCAAAATTCTTTTAATTATGAGGTTTGTCAAGGTACGCCAAAGTAATTTTAGTTAACCTAACCGCGTTTTTTGTCTAAACAGTTTCCAAACTGAACTTAATAAATGCAACTTTGCAACAATATAACAATGACAAAAATGAGTTTGAAAACTTGATTGTTATTTATTTCTATCAACATCCACCTCCATACATATGGTATAATGTTGTTTCGCAGAAAAACAAAAAATGAAAATAACCTCAATGTTTTTATTCAACATTCACTCATTCATTCAGTTCTAATGTGAATTTCTGGTAACAAAGTCACATCACATCTAGTACCTAGTCATTGTTGCTAACTATGCATGGGTGTATTGTATTACCATGTGCTAGTTGTAGATTATATTTGTGTAAAAACAACTTTCAGTTGGCATTGCAAAGCATGCGATTTACTCCACATAATGTTTGTGTTTTCAGCTGTAGATGGAGTCACTTGGTCAACTTGATTCCCCTGCCAAACATCCACATTATTGGCTTTGCTCTGGGAGGACAAATAGCGGGCCTGACAGGCAATCGTATTCAAAATCTGCTGCTGCAGAACAAACTGGCTAGGATTACTGCTTTGGATCCAAATGCGTGCTGGGTTTGGACGCAATTCCATCAACAATGCAAACAAGCTGGGCGCAAGTGATGCGAATGTTGTGAACCTTGTTCACACAGATATCAGTGTTGGATTGATTGGTCATGTTAATTTCTGTCCGAATTCTGGAGACATTCAGTAATCGAGATGTACGTATGGTAAGGTAACGATGGTTATTCCAGGTATCAGTGATTTACATTGATGGGAAGCTCTTTTTGATTCCTCATTATATAATCTTCCTCTGATGCAAGCGTTCAGTAAAGTTAGTACCTAACCTAACCTAACGCTGGCTTCTTTTTTGACTCATTTTGCCACCAAGTATATAAAATTTCCTCCAAAATCTCATGCCGTAAACTATTTTACCACTTATTGCTTTGTTTGATTTTGAATTCAACTGCAGTTTAATTTGCAGTTTTTTTGTGAAAAACTAAAAAATAAGATTGCACAGTTGCATAAATTAAAAACGTAGAATCAATTAGTATTGACACATAGATCCAAATTATGAACACAATGGTATTAATCGTGTTTCTTCGATAAGAACGCTAAGTTGCAAATCTAACCTCGATGCATGCCAGTGGTGCCATCTCGCGGAATATGCACGATATTTTCAAACAACCTTATGAAATGTTTATAGAGCTTTGCAGTCATAGTATGACCAAACTTTTCAGGGAAGTCATCCAAAGTGATAATTTCCTCTGCGACGAAATGCGACTCCCGGCAGGACTTTGCAACGAATCTCTGCGATGGTAATCAGAAAATTGTTTTCGGCAAGCGTGCAGATACACCAGCTCGCGCAAAAATTCCTGTATGAGACAAAGGTAGTATCTCCATATTACATCACTGTGTAATTTACCAATGTCAACGGGTTCTAATCTGCAATAAATGATTTGCAGGTTAAAGCACGTAGAATTAATCTAAACGACGCTGTTTGAATTGTGCTAATGGCGAATGTTGTGAATTGCTTAGCACGCTATTTAAATTGTCACTTGGGCGATTTGCATGGTTTGTTGGAATGGTGATTTAATGCAAATTACACCTAGGTTAATTAGATATCAACATGACTTGGATGGAGCGACTACCATTTGAGTCAATGCAATTGATTTGAAAAAGAATCACTAAACAATGAGAAGTCATATCTCAAGATCGCTTTTATTTGGGAAGCAGAAGAAGTACTTTGTGGTTGTTGAATTATTAGGATTATAAAGATTAAGACAATGCAACAATTAAATGAAGAATAATTCGAACGTAAGTCTAATGTTCCATGCGAGTGATTTGCGATAAACATTTTACGACATAAAAGTCCCATTTAGATAAAAACTATCATAAAGGCAATTTCGTTGATGGGCACATAAATACCACCTCCGCTACCGGAGGTCCCATTCGCGTATGCTTGCGTCTGAAGGAGCACAAGCATCTAATGTGCCTGCTGACAACGTGAAGTATAAAGAAAGCTTAAATAAACCTCTACGTGGGCCAAGTCGTAAAACAAGTCGCAAACACTCGCAGAACCCTTATTAAACATTGAAGCAATATACTTGAAGTATAAACCCGCAGTTTACTCCACTTATTTTTTAACATGTACTACCAAATGCTATTGATTTGGGTATTATGGATGTTCAGTCAAGTTCATACAGACCCAGCCAGTTTCTACTTAGATACCAGACAAGATTCATATAGCTTCCAACCTGACATTCCCATCAAGTTTATTCTGCATGGATGGTCTGAGAATGCAAATACTACTCACTACATTAATATGGCAAAGGTTTTGATGCAAGAATGCGATTGCTATGTGTTCAGAGTGGATTACTCGGACATAGCAGAGAAGAACTATATTCTATCAGCTCTTCAAGCAGGTGTGGTTGGTATGTATCACATTGAGATGTTTGAAATGTAAGTAGTTGTATGAAAATATTTGCAGGCCAATTTGTTGGTGACTTTATAATAAACATCACAAGAAATTACGATGTCCCATTGAGGAATGTCCATGTAATTGGACATTCTTTAGGCGCGCAAGTTATGGGCTACATTGGCAGGAGAGTGATTAAAGTAACTGGCTTTAAACTTGCTCGTATTACAGGCTTAGACCCAGCATCACCTTTATTCGAGATGAATCAAGATGAGTATAAATTAACTAGACATGATGCTGACATTGTCGATATCATTCATACTGATGGGGGTAAATTTGGTTATGGCACATCGTTAGGTCATGTTGACTTTTATCCGAACGGCGGAAAAAGTCTGCAACCAGGATGTGCATTAATGAATGACGGTGAGTAAAACTGGAGAAACCATTGAATGATTGTACTTGCTTGCTTCCTACGATTGTAGTTTTCTGCAGCCATCATAGATCTTACCAATTTTTTACTGCATCTATTTTGAATAAATATACTGCTACCAAATGTACGTCCTGGGAGACTTTCGTGAATGGCCAATGTGAGAACAATGAGCAGATTGTGTTTGGATATCAAATGCCTGCAAATGCCACTGGTATTTATTTTCTTCACTTGGATGTTGCGGCCAAGTTTTATAACGATACAATGTTAGCTGATGAGTTGGCAAATTTAAACTGAACTTACTTAAAATATGATTTTTTTTATAATTCTTAAATAAACTATTTTCATGTACTTAGGTTATGTTACACCCATGGTTGACCTTAAAAAGCCTTGTCCCATCAAGACCTCGCTCAGCTCCGAGGAAGGTGTGGTCCTTAAATTAAACCAAATAGGGTTTCAACTTATTTGGCATTCTTTCTATTCTTCAAACTGGGTTTCTTCAAAAAATTGTAAATTGTAATCAATGATTCAAAATGATTTTAAAGTTGGGCTGGATTCAGAAAATTCTGAATCCAAAATTATTCTCCGTCCATTTTCACAAATGTCATAATGTATATAATGCTTCTGCTACTATACATGTGACTTTTTTGCCAACATCTAAATATTTTCCTAATACTAAATGTAAATGCATTTCTTGCATGCGACTTGTGAAGCCAAGTGGATCCGCACAGCTATGAGAGTAGAATAGCAAAAAACAGCAGCGGAAAAGCGGGAGATTTTCAGTATCGTGATGGGAAATTCGCCTCGTCCTACTCTTTCGGGCGAGCGTCTAAACAAATATTCCAACATTTGCACCGCA
>JAODGC010049595.1:0-16448 GCA_027574925.1 Ecitoglossa quadriceps | reverse complement strand
GTCAAGCACCTGCTGGTAGCCATCAAGCATTCCAAAAAGCAATTTGAAAGAAAGTCCTCTGCGTGCCACAGTCAAAATCAAACCACACATGTGGTTACATTGTGAAACTTGCAATAAGCATAAGAATGGAAATTTTGCCAACATAACACTGTTCAAAATGTGCGCATATTGGGTTGCATAAGTTGTCAACGACTTGCAATTACTTCAGCATGTCACTGAATGTCTCCTGCGTCGCTTATAGCAGCAGTCGTAAATATCACTCAGGTGTGCTGTTTAATTCCACGTTTTAGTTGTGCTGCTGTTTGTTTTGATTGACTTGCTTGAAGCTAAGCCAGCTCGGCGACAGTGGCGGCGCTCGTGCGTGAACATGGCTTCCGCATGTGCCAATTCCCGATTGCATATTTATGCGTTTATGGCATAAATTAACCTGCCACGTGTGGAATGCTCGTGTGCATCATGCGCGCCGACGATTTCTACCTCGTATGATGTCGCTTTAATTACAACGCCGCGTGCATATTAATTGGTATCTATTTTTGTTGCTTGCTAGTGCTAATGCTGTTGCTCGCTCTCAATATGCAGCCGCAGTATGTATACTTCCTTCATAACATTTCAACATTGGGAAGTTGGTTATACTATGGATTTCATTTGTGAAAAATGCAGGAAACTGCTAGATGGGAAATAATTTTCTATTTGCAGTATAATAGTAATTTAGTATGCTGTCAGTAGCATTGGTAATATTTAAATTATTCATATTGACTTAATTACATGTATAGAGAGTTGCCTATATTGGCAGTGGCATTGCAATACAATGTGATTTGTTTCTTGAACTGCTTGAATGTGGCATATGGCAAATGATCTGTATAAGAAGTTGCCTACATTAGTCAACCCTAGTTTTCCATTTAACCTCAATAATGCCCCTGTATATATCTCGTGTGGGTCCATCCATACGTGGCATTTTTCAACATTTCAGCCATTTCTACAGACAACAGCTCTTACTTAGCGTTCATCTGGTTAATTTGACCCGCTTTCTCTTTCTTGACCAAACACACCTGCTTGACGCGTATATACAGATTATGCTTTTGATGTATGACTCGCTCATGAAGCGCAATTGGGTACTTGAGGTCAGAGAATGAGTAGCCTTCTTGATATACAGGATAATCGAGGAACAAACTAGATTAGGCTCTTGATTAATTTGAATGCATAGAAAGTTGCCTACGTTTAGTATAATTTAAGTAAATTTAATTCCTCAATGAGATACTATTTTAATTCCCAAGTTTAACCCAATTAATTTTCAATCCATGCCTAACCTAATTCATATTCTGTATGTGATTTGCGACGAATTCCAAAGCTCTGATTGTATTTCAACACACCACCAACTTTCATCAAGCATTCGCGTTGATCGAAATCGAAATGTGCACATTGCAAGGCATTTCTACTTGCATCACAGGTTTTCGTATCAAAGTGAAACCCGCAAAATTCCTCGCTTGCTTCAATCCACGGCACACAAGAGGAAGGCATGATATTGTGGGATAGACAATTTGAAACTTTCGTCGGCTTTCGTACACGGCATGCAAACCAATGTTATCTAGGACGTTGGGTGACAAGCGAGACCATGAATGTCATCCTCGCGTGGCAGGTTCTCATCTTCACGCGGCGACAGTCAATGCATGAGAGGAGGATTGCCAAGTACATGTCACTTGGTTTTCCCACACTTTGCATGTACAAGCAGAGTGAAATTTTTTTTGATTAACAATTAGCCGAGATTTAAATCCCAACCATTGTGCGAAGCAAGTCACTTCCAATGCATGTCCTTGAAGTGAAATTTGTCAGGGGTCAATTAGTGAGGTTAAGAAATACTTCATTACCAGACTCAACTATGCGATGATATGAAAAGCAGACCCTTACCTTCGTTTGATCATTTATACTCAAGAAAGTAGCAATTCCAGCTCGCACTCGATTTTTCACACCCCGAATGGTCCCTTTCGCGCTGCGAATCGTCGAACCCCCATCGCACTGTAACAAATCCTTATACCCCGCAAATGATTCATCTTCCCGAGTGTTCTGCACTGGCTGCACCGGTTTATCACGTCTCATCTCATCGAGATGAAAGCTGATAAATTTATCCGATTCGTACTTTGGCCGACTGATGGGCACCTGTTGTCTTCTCCTCTCCTCATAGGTGCGTTCCTCAACCACAAGCTTAAGTGGTTCAAGTCTAGGTTGAAGTTGAACTTTGCTCTCATTTGAAACATCATCTAATTCAGGAGGATTTACTTGTGTCTCCTCTTTTTCCTTGGGAATTATATTGGATATACATGGAGGTTCGAATGTGTCGGATGTTTCCTCGTCAGTTAACTCTTGCCGCAAGAGTTTCACCGAGCGTTCTCGAATGTCTTGCAGCAAGCCCTGCGGCAGGAATGCACTGGCCTTGTATTCCTCAAGCGGTGACACTTTGCCGTCCGCAGGTAGGTCACTGCTGTTGAGCGAATCGCAGCTGATGTTGCTCTCGTTATCATCGCTATCGGCGTCAGCGCCACTGGAGGTCAAACTGGGCACTCGTTTATGCTGTGCACCAATGACCGTAACGGATACTCCAGACGGACACTTGTTCTTCTTCGTTGGCAATGGTGGAGGTGTTATGCTATCCAAATCACTGCAAGTGCCCGAGTCCAATGTATCACTTGGTGACACCTGCCCACTGGACATGATAGTGCCACAATTGAATGGACTGTAATAGAAATACGCACGCTCCCCGGATGTTGCAGATGCAGCAATGCCAACGTTCTGAATCATTTCGTTCTCAGAATGGAGGTTAATTCGGATACAAGGAGATGCTGGTTCATCCAGAGCAAAGGAACGAAGTGATGCTGATACCCCACACGTAGAAGTAAAGTTGTTAAGAGCCGCGGTATCGCCTGGATTGATCCGAATTTTCACCACATGACTACCAGGTGAAGAAACTGTCGACGCAATGGTTGTTTCTGAATGTCGTTGGTCTTGATGCGCGAAGAGGTCTTGGGATGCGGATAGTACCGTTGTGGCCACATCAGGTGGGGGCCTGCGTGTTTTTGGCGGCAGTGGCGGTGCACTGAATGCAACTGACTCCATAGCATTCGTTATCTCTTATCAATCTGTAGTCAAATTGAAGGTCACTGCATCACATTCAAATAATCCGCTGCATCTCCCTTTGTCATCAAGTAGAAAAAGCACTAATCTCTGACATACACACGGCACAACAACGTTAACTGTACGTGCGTTCTGTCCACGGCGAGAACGCGCACTGATCGCTTTTGAAGCAGACGGAGGACCTGCCGCCGGTTGTCGATCGCCTTCTTCTTCTTCTTAGCCGTGGTGTACGCCACTTGTGAGCAGTCGACGTTTAACACTTTCCGAGCTGTTGCCGACCAGTCAGCCATCGGCAAGGAGGCAGCTAGCTCGTCGGGCAGCTTTCTCAATGACACCCAGCTGTGGGATTATAGCGTTGTAACTTTATGAGCAAATACCCAAAGATATTTGGTATTCACAACTATAGAAGGTAATCCATTATAACCTATGGTATGTGGAGGTACAGTTACAATTCATTAGCATGTGGACGTGCAGTGCAAATGCAAAATACCTGGACACGTACAAACAATAGTGACCACACCACAACAACGTTACTACTTTTTATTGCTGGTGTGACCTTTAAGAAAGGACGTTGAGGCAACACAGATTTTAGTTTGTTCATGCAATTCCTATAATGTTTCCTCGTCAAAACAGGAAAGAGATTACATTCACATGTTTCAAATTGGATCTGACTGAGTTGGGTTCCTAACAAACCTCACTCCGAATTGATTATCCTACCTACAGCTTGAGCAGAAAAAAAATAAACCCCTTATTAAAATCAAGCAATGTATCCAATCCCAAATTGACTGGGAATAATCTCACTTGAATCTGGACTACAATTTACTAGCAGGTTGTGTGCAGGTCCACAACTGGCACAAGACGGTATATGATCCATAGTCGGACAGACCGTGAAGCATCACCACGATGTTTTCACTGGCGCGATTTGAAAGGTTGCAATTGATGAATCAATTACACGTGTTTAAATGTGTTTAACTTGCCATCAATCCACGTGTGGATTGCTTGCGAATATGGATATTCCTGATAGCCTTGAGGTTGCATTGGTGGTGATCATCAATCAGAGAGCAGTTGCAACATGGTGCAGCTTGATAATGACAGTCGTGCATCAAGCAGTTGTAGGAATCAGTAAGAGCAAGTAGTTGGAATCAAAATTAAAATAAAAATAAATCACACAACTGTAAATAGTAGTTGTACAGAATGCTTTCCAGAATTGGACACTAAAGCATATATGGATTATGGACGTGTGGCGTGTTGTTTAAACAATCCAACCATCGAGTACAATTGATTAACGGATTCCACATGTTATAGACATGGACGGATATCCGCTTCTTGCTCGATGGTATACATTCCTTCTTGGTGCAAATCAGCAGGCAATCTATGTTGGCCCGGGAATTCCGGGTCTTGATCACTTTCCACATCATAACCAACTGTTTATTGGGAATAAAGTTTTATTAAATTTACTTTATGTTTGTAAGTTAAAATTACGAAAAGCATATTTAACTTTAGTGCGTTAACAAAATGAAGGATGGGAATTCCTAGTTTTGCATTTTCTGTGTCCCCAATTGAAATATTCTGCAATATTCATATTTACTCCAACTTAGATTAATTTGCAGGAATGTGAGTACCTAGTGTTGATGGAGGTTTACAAACAACAATCAGTTTTTCCTCAAGGTATTTTGTGGTCCTTCGTTGTGGGTCAGAGAAAATTTCACTGTAAATCCCTCAACGCCAATCCTGCCAGCTTCCTAACGCGTTTGCGAACACAAACAACATTTGCATAAGATTTATTATCTCTTAAAATGGTGCCATGATATTGCAACTAGCTTGTAATAAAAATCATTTTTCATTCTGCATCCATTCCAAGTTATTCAGAAAAATTCAGATTCTGGTAAAAAAATACATCTTTATCTCCTTTTTTATATTTGTCTTAATGACCACGTTTGACTGGACACTGGATTGTGTTACTCCGATGAGAACTTGACCAGTCAACTTGTCAATATGATATAATCGAATTGGAATCGAAGACTTATTTGCTCTAAATATGGGTCAATGTAGAACCGTTATGATTAATTGCAGTAGCGAGAAATTCCATCAAGGTGCTGATGTTATCTCAGATGGAGCAGGTTGAACGAGATAATTGAGATTAGCTAGGTAATGAACCAAATCCGTCTAATCCAATCATGATACGTTTAGTAGCATTCATTAGATACTCCAAGTTTAGTCTAAAACTTCATAGGAATACCCACATTTGGTCATATTTAGCATTCCATAGTTGGCATTTTGGACATTTGTAGGTGAACATTTTTGTCTAGAATATTAACAAAGTCACATTCCTGCAGGTATCTACATTGTACGCCTGATTACCTTGCTCTCAAGGTGAATTCTTCGTCGGACGCGCCAATGTTTATCATTGCCCACATCTTGTTGCACCATCACCATCGTCTGTTAAACTTTCTGCCACATACCGCACTGTTGCATGTACCGTACGTTCTCGAATTACCAGCGAGAATATTGCGTTACATATCTGAGCCACGACCAACGACATAACTAATTTGGCATATTTCAATTTTCTTGCAAAACTTGCTTGGTAAGCATGTCAAGCATATCCCGTCTATTCCGCAACGACGGCGGATCAGCTGATGGCGAACTGATGTCGCAATTCAGCGAACTTCGTAAACTCGCATGTCGATCTTGAGTGTCGCATGATATGTCGAATGATTTGTACGCATGCGTTAGACCATATGACATAATAATAATTCTCACTAATACTGATAATTATAAATGATTTAAAGGCAATACAGCATTTCACTTTTTTTTTTCTTTACTTAGCTTGGGTGATGTGATGTGCTGCATTTATATAATCTACTAGGAAGCATAGTAATAAATAACAATTGGCAACAATGCTTCGTCATCATCAACGCACCTGAATCGCTATACGTCTCGAGACGAAATTTCGCGTCGACCAAGTCGACGTCAATCGTTGGAATACTCGCCGTCGTCGCGGAATAGGACGGAACCAGAATATTTCCAACAATTTAAAGTGATTTAAATTGATTTCAAGCCAAATAAACATAACTTTTGTATTCAACATAATAAATACTTAATTTAGTAAAAATAAATTACTAAAGTAGTTTTTTAATTAATTGCGTTCGTTTTGGGAAACCTTTAATTGCTTGCTTGTTTCCGACCAAATGAGTTGATTGTGTTGAAATTGAATACAATGCTTCATCTGATGTGAATGATATGGGAATTTGGTTTACAATAGATGTACCTATTTCATGCAGAAAGATCTATTATTAGGTTGGTTAGGATTTCAAACTGCGAATGAATGAAAGCGCAGCTTGATTAATTGTGTATAATGACTGAGTAAAGTTGGTATTCTACCTTTTATGATGATCATAACTGAAAGCTCAAGTTGTAATTATTTCATTACTAATAGTCGATTATTTTATTATATTAACAATTTTGTTATGAATATGCTTGTAGAATGTAATTAATATGTAGAGTGACTTCCGACTTTTAATTACTATGATGATGGAATTTTTGGTTAGAAAGTGAAGCAATTTGTATTTAAAATTTATTTAATATATATATGAGTAGTTGTAAATGTCATATTAATTTGTAGGTAATGTTGGTTGCATAACTACTTAATTGCGTTTCAGATATCCATGTTTAAGTCGGGATAATTTTTGGGAATACATTTGCTTCCCAACAAACTATCATCTATTATTTAGGTTAATATTTTTTGCAAACAAACATCCCTATAAACAAATGCATTATTTATAACTATAAATAATTAATTTAAGAAAACTGTGTTGTTCTATGACATAGACACATTATTGGTCCTTCAAGGATACCCCAGGATTGTGGCCAGTGCAATAAGCAAACAAGGAGCTTGTAATGCGGCAAGTTGCCAGATACAAACTTTACAACGCCATCTATATGTATCTAACTCAATGCATAAGCTTTATACATGGATTAATTAATCTCTTCTCATACTACTAATTACTAACCACATTAAATCTTTTATTATCTCCTGTGGCAGGAGGTAATGTGCAGCTGATTGGTTGCATATTTTGACAGGTTATGCAACACACGTTTCACCTGCGCCACCACAGCTTGATCTTAATTCAAATGATAACTGATCTGGGCATATGTCATAGTTTATATTTATAATTAACATTACACTTTAAAGTTATTTAACTGTCTTAGAAAAATCTTCCTACCTTAAAAACATGCCTTGTCAATATTTAATGCAGGCAACCAAATATACACATCAATATTGTTTTTAAATGCTAACGCGTTGTGGTTTTGCACAAATCATTCGATTAAAAATTTATAATCACAAACACAACATTGTCAAGAAATATCTATGGGTGGAGTGTATAGTTGGTTGCCTATTCTACGTGAAGGTAATCGAGCATACAGTAGATAAATTCGTCTCTGAGAATATAAATCTCTAGTGATATCTACAGCAACAAAGTACTGCATTAATCAACTTCTTACAATTACCACAAAACCAGCAGTTAATTCAGTGCACCTTCGTTGGCGCAAGGTGTGTCGATGGAATTCAAATTTCACCACGCTTCAGTTAATTCGAAATCAACCGCGATCGCCGCGAATACACCGCATGAGGCGGCTGCCAAACCAGATGGGTAGCGCACAGTAAACAATAAATAATAAACGTGTCTAGTTTCGGTAAAATCGGAGAAATCTCTGAAATTGGATTAACTCGCCATAAACTGGACCAATGGTCGCAACTGGAACCGAACAAGTGATCAGCATGTAGGTTTCGATTTCAATACAATTTGCTTGTTGTACTGCAAGTACGCCAGATGCAAAGCTGTAGTATGTGATGGAATACTTTCTCGCTACTAATTAACTGGCGAGACAATTGAATTAGAGAAGCGCATTTATTTGCCGTAATAACTTCATCTTTCGACTCAACAACGATGAAAGTTATTTTGGTAGCGATTTACTCAGTTATGAAGTATTTGGAACTAATGCGCAGTCAAGTGTTTGAAGCGGAATTGCAAAGTTGCTTGCGTTAGTTTAATTAGAAAGTTTCGCACGAATTAATTACCTTCGTATATTTTTACTACCCATTATCACTTGATGTTTATTATATGCGTAACATTAGAATGTATGCAAATCACAGAATGACATCTTGTTGACAGTTCCGTTGCGTGCCGTAGGGAGATCTGCAACCTCCCGAACACACAGTCTAGTTACAATTGGACGTCTGAAAGGTCAAGTGTGGTGGTTGTTTATAATCTAACTCTGCTAGATTATGTAGGATAATGAAGTAGAGGATGATTATGGTGCCTATCACCAGAATTCACATCATCTGTTTTCAAATCACATGCTTCATGATGGTTTCAAATACTATCCCTAGTGGATTTAGGTGTGGTCCCCGAAAGAAGCCAGAGGTTTTGTTTCATATATCTTAACCTATTTTCAGATACATTTCCAGAGATAAAATTCTATCAAAAAATAATTTCGTATCTGATGCATTGTTGGTTGCATATATTTGCCGCGTATGTGTCAAACTCTATTCAAACAATTGACCACACGTTAATTTATTGTGTATAAAACGAAAATTTATTCAATTAGTGTTTTTTTTTGATTTTTCTATTTGTGCCCAGATGCTCAATGAATAACTTTTCTAGGCGCGAATTATTTGCACTTAGGTAATATCAGAATTCCTAGATTTACATTAATAAGTACATTAATAAATAAATATGCAACATTCTTCTTCAATTGCATTCCTGTGTCTTTTCAATTTCACAATTTACGCCTAAAAACATAATTACCAAATGGTTGCATAACTCTTGTAGCTGTCATTTCCAGTAGTAGTATGAATACGCTCATACTACTCCTAAATGACAGCTACTCATTTTATGTTCTTGTACGAAATAAACATTTATTACTTTTGCTATATTTAAATATTATCCATTCAATAGAAATGTATGCTACTATGAATAGGCAACCACATGTAACAACCAGGTGTGTCAGTATCTGAATTGTGATGTATGATGAGAAGACATGTGATGTAATCTTGCATTAAGATGAGCTTAAAATAGGAAAAGAATTTATTACTCAATTTGGGAATTTTAAATAGATTGTAATGAGCACTTCAGTTGACTATGATTGGTTTGGTTTCTTTACCTTAGTTGAGAATAGAAAAAATCGTGAGCCAGTTATTAACTATATATCGTACATTTCATGAAGATGTAGTATATTTAATTTATCCTATTGTTTACAAATGTGTTATTATTTTAAAATTGATTTACAGCCCAATTCTTGGTGTATTTCTAGTTTTATCAATGTAGGCAACACATTCTACAGAAATAATGTTTTATTGTATTATTCATTTATTTTGTCTATCTATCCAACTAAATAATTTGTTGATTTTAAACATTTGTATAACTACTAAAACTTTTCTAGTTATACACAAAATATTTTTCGATAGCTTCCTAAGGGATAAGTTTTTTGGAAAAGCCGCGCATCATGTAACTAGAGAACTAAGTGTTCTTCTGACGTTGGTCATTTCTAGTGATAACGAAGTTAGCCGATGTTTAAACTCAAGCGCCTCAAACGTCAATTACAATCACAAATAATAATGTTACGTGTTTACGTTACTAGCGCCACTTATGGCCACTTGCGGCAGCACTCACTTCGGCTTGCTTCGGCAAGTGAAGTCAGAATTGCCAACCTAAACAGTTGTACCAACCCAAATCTGGTAAATTAATCAAAACTTATTGTACTATGTGTACTATGATTGTACATGCTAAACAATTCTGCAATCTCTAACAATATAAATTAATTCCTCACAACATTAAACAACGACTCTATAAAAACTATGTCAGTTGTCCATCTGAAAACTAAGATTGGTTTCATTTTGATGTAAATTGTATGATGCGTTTGCAAAAGAAGGAGAATCAAGGTCGATTGCAGCCTCACGACGAGGTTGCTTGCGCTCTCTTCATCGAAGAAATGACGGTCTGCTTCAGCAAAGAGGAACACAAGTGTCAGCGGAATTAACTGTACTTGTCTAAACATATAACTCAGATGACTAATGAAGACGTTACCGTTGTTTTTGTTGATGAATTTCTTGGAAGCTTCTTACAAATTACACTCATATCCGTGAAAGTAGTGAGAAGTAATTCAGATTAAGGATTAAGTTGTGTGTTTTAAGAATTAAGCTGATAATAACTGTATAGAGAAATTAATGAAATCAATAAAACTGTAAAATTACTGCTAAATATTTAGTAATATATATCATCATTAAAGGTAAGTTTTACTTTAGATGTGCATTTATAAAACATAAATTCAAATTGATGTATTCTAAGTTGCCTATTGTCATACACTGACTCAAGACCAAATTCACAAAACTAATAAAACAATATATAATTTACCTATAATAACGAATAATCTACAATAAAAATAATTTAGAAATAAATTACAACTTATATTTATAAATGTGGAATAACAATTCATAAATTGTTTGATTTATTTCAAATTTATTTTTGTTTAATATGTAACAAAGGTTGACTATGTTAAGTGCATGATTTTTTAAAAGTAATAAAATATTGCATCAATGTTATAAATCATGTTAAATTAATTAAATTAATTACAAACTAGAAAATATGCAAATAACGTTTGTTTGTTTTTTGTTTATTGGAAGCATTATTATGAGTAAAATTTCCCAAAGAACCGAAATAAAAGAAATATTTTTTGTAGATGTTTTCAGATGTACCAAGAAAAATATTTTCTAACTTGTGTAAATATTAGATTAAAGGATGCATAGGTATAAGTGATTCTTGCATAGGTTTGGAGAAGTTTTTGTAAGAATTAATTGCGTTTTTATTATTAGCAGCATCAAAAATATTAATTATTTATAAAACATTAAATTACGTTTATTATTAATAGTATATCTAATTAAGTTTTTGAGTGAATATTTGAAATTGTCTGTAATTGTTGCCTACTGATATAATTAGATGTATTGCTGTATCGTTGGTTGCCTACCATAACACAGTAAAATTGTCAAAAATTGAAGAACATTCGAAATACCTAATATATTTATTTGTTAATAATTCCAATATACATTTCTAAAATAAGATGTACACAATACTGTGAATTAAAACTGGGCCAGCTTCTAAATTGTGATAGTATCATATAAACAATTGAAAATTTCTACAGAGCGTTAATTGCGTTTTTATTATTAGCAGCATCAAAAATATTAATTATTTATAAAACATTAAATTACGTTTATTATTAATAGTATATCTAATTAAGTTTTTGAGTGAATATTTGAAATTGTCTGTAATTGTTGCCTACTGATATAATTAGATGTATTGCTGTATCGTTGGTTGCCTACCATAACACAGTAAAATTGTCAAAAATTGAAGAACATTCGAAATACCTAATATATTTATTTGTTAATAATTCCAATATACATTTCTAAAATAAGATGTACACAATACTGTGAATTAAAACTGGGCCAGCTTCTAAATTGTGATAGTACCATGTGAACAATTGGAAATTTCTACAGAGCGTTGTATGAAAAACTCTTAAAATATCTTTGTTTCTCATTTAAATTCATTCCTGCATTGTTTGAATTCATCGACACCATCTATTCCTTACGATTTAAGTACCACACATCCATTGGTTCTGATTTACCCTTCATTATGACTGGTCCCCTATAACTGAATACGAATTCTGCATCGTAGTTCTCTTCCAAGCATAAATACCTTAAAGGAAAAACAAGTCTTAATCAAATTAAGAAATCCATATAGTTGGTAATTCTATTAATTGGATTATCTTGTAGATCATGTGGTACAGGAAAACTTAAAACTAGCCCAATGTCGTTAGTGTCAGTCATAATTTGCAAATCAGTATGGTCAAGCAATTGAAATGGACATCTTACTAAAGCATTTCTTTGAGAATTTTGAAACTACAGACAGAAGTAGTCTGCATGCAAAACACCAAAGGAAAGCAATGGTTGAATATATTAATACGTTAATTATGGGCTGCAGATCAAGTTGAGTTAGTCCCAATTAGGACATGTTTTTCTGGTAATTGATTCTTTTTCAGGAGATGATTCTAATGGGCAGAAAACAGTTCGTGCAGCAATTGTCTGTATCCTTCGTTATCACGAACGTTCCCGCTCGAAAAACTCCGGCGTTTGCATGATGGGCAAATACCATAATGTCCTCTACGTTGCGCTTAAAATCTGCTACGATTGGCAATTACAAGATACTGAAACCATCGCCACTCTCCTCGATGAAATCTATGCTTGCGAGCACACGTTTGAACGACTTTTTGTAGGAGCCCTTTTTGGGAGCAACGCTCCCCATTTTATCGCTGGCTGGAAGTCTGACTTTACAAGTCAAGAAGAGAACCTACGTGCAATGATCTTTTTCGTGGACCATGCAACAAATGCTGGTAGCGAATATGACTATGGGGACAAACGGGATAAGGTGCGATTTATTGACATCCCAATTGAAAGCTGTGGGAGGATGAGCCCATTGAAAATAGCAATACAATTGGGTTTACCTGACATGGTGCATCTTTTACTAAGATACGGGGCATTGGTATTTGCTACACATTGTCAGGACGAACAAGAAACAGTAATGGAGTGTATATTGAATAAGTTAAAAGAGTTTGACCATAGCTATCCCTATAACTTAGTTAGTTGTCTACAAATGTTACTGCGGGCAGTGCCTAGCATCAAAGTATTGGATGGATTAAAGATACCACCAACAATGACACATATGGATGTGTTAATTGCTTTGTATCCTCAATTATTACAGGACTGTATACTGCCAATGAATAGGACTGGGGTGCAACCTGCGGAGTTGAAGCATTTGGCCAGATGTGCAGTGAGATATCAGTTATGGTTGAATTGCCAGTTGCCGATTGGGATTAGGAGTTTGCCAATTCCGGATGGATTGCAAAAATATATTGATCTACTGGAGGACTAAATCTTACTTGTATGCTGATTCTGACACATTGATCCTTCCAGCACCTCCTGTGGTTTCGGTACGACTAGTTAGATTTACCGTGTTGCCAAAGAGACAATATCGGGGCATTCGATGACCAATTACTCCTGTGACTACTTCGCCAGAGTGGATACCAACTGTTATTTTCTACAAGTAAAGAATTTGCAAACAACACAAATTTTTAGAGGTTATTTTTACAAACCACGTTCTCTCCATCTAAGTAGACATCTCGGCTCATGTCCATCATGTCCAAGGCAAGTCTAGCCATGTCTCTGGCATGGGTTGTGCATGGTTCAGGTAGACCACTGACGGCCATGTATTTATCACCCACTGTTTCTACCTAGGAAAAATGATTTCTTTATTTAATTGGATTTGGTAAGATTGGGATTATATAAAAAAGGTTAGGTTAGGTTAGATTAAGTTAGGATGGTTTAGGTTAAGTGCTACCTTGTAAATAGTTGGATTCCTTTTTGGGTCGGTCAAAACATCAAACGCAGTGTACAGTTGATTAAGCATCTGCACAATCTTCATCACACCAACGGAGTCGGTCCTCGTTGCACACAATGCAGAGAAGCCAACAATCCCAGAGAACAACAACGTGACACAATCATACCGCCTGGCTGGGACCGGTCGTTGATGTCGCAACTCGTTCGCCACACTAATGGGCAACACCGAATAGAGCAACCTATCCGTCTTCTTCTTCTCATCATCCAACTCCCTGTAAGTTTGTTGAAGTCTGTCATTAAGTATCTCCAAGTTGCGTGTCAGTTTATAGTCTGCTTCAAATTGCTCAGACATTAGGACCAGGTCTCTGGTGGCATCATGTAATGGGATGTCACTTATGTACAAGCCACGCCTGAAATATTCATATTAATTATTTAGGACACATGAAACGTTCGCATTGATTTAGAAGCAAAACCTTGTTAAATCGTCCAAGTTGACCACACTGGGGTAACACAGAAAGATGACCAGGTCAGTTTCTGGGACATACATCATCTGCCCCTTGAGGCGAAGAGTGCGATATTCGGGTGGGCCGTCTACTTGCATGACACCTTCGCGAGTTTTGAGCACGTAGATGGTGTTGATGTGCGAAAGGATATTGCTGAATGTTAGCTCCAAATGGGGACGCACCTAGTAGTAGTTTTGAGTCATTGTGATGGATTTATTTGGGCATTGAAACTTACAAAGTCCAGGATGTCTGTAACTTTGCACTCGTTGGAGTTAATTGCCGGGATAATACGCGCAACTGTTGACCCACTCTGGACTATTGTCAAATCTCGATCGAACATAATGTGGAAGGGGAAGATACGACAAAAAGTTGCAGCATTTACTTTAGGTTCTAAAAGAAACCCAACTTTCCTAATGAGACATTAACCAGCTAATTTTTATATTTATAGACTTACCTAACGACAAGGTCTCTATCTCATCAATCTCCGGCAATTCCTGCTTTGCAGGTGCACTTTTTTCTGTAATCAAAAACTGCACATGATCGCACTTTTCCTTGGTCTGAATAATCTCCACTTCCACTTCTGTGTCGTGCAACTTGCTAGCAACTGCTTTAACAATGCCAATGACAATATACTCCAATGAGGGACGATCAGAGTAGTAGTGGAGAATTAGGGCACCATCTTCAGGACGTTCTGTGCATCGAAAGGAAGGTGCTTTCATTCCGGGATACAGAGTACCTAAGTGATCATGAAGTGCATCCAGATTCTTTGGGAAGAAATAAAAACAATTCAGAAGTGTATTTAAAGTTTATGCTTGTGAAAGAGAAGTACTTGTAAAAAGTCCCGAGGTGTTGCTCCTAATACTTGTAGGATTTTATCGTAGCCCGAATCCTGACAGAATTCAAAGAAAGTTTTGCCGAAAAGTTCCAAGATTGCTGTTGCTGGAATTTCTGAAATACCAAAAAAAAATCGTTTTGGAGTAAAAAAGTTTTAAGGGTGTGTAGGACTTACGGAGGACTTCTACAGCTGCACCAATCAAGTTGTAAGTTAATTCGTCTTCGTAAATCTGCCGCACTAGAAATTGTCCCTCCATTTGCAAATCTGCGTTTTTTCTACCAACAACATCAGCGGTATAGGTCATTTGCTAGATGCAAAAAAAAATAGGATAAAACTTACTTGATTGTTTCCCAAATTTCCTCTCCAAAACCTTTCACCACTAGTAACTCCAAAGCATAATTGACAAACCCGTACTAAGAACAAACAAATCCAAACATTTAAACTTCCCGCGCTTTCTTTATCTTCAAGCATATTCTCCATACCATTCTGCTGGACCCTGCAAAGTTTTGCTTCTTAGGAAAGCAACCCAAACACGTCTTAGTTCCACAAATTGTACTGGTTCACTAAACCAGATCCTGCCTCGAACAGCCACTTTTATGAAAGCTGATGGATCGATTTTCCATCGCGCAGGCGTCCGTCATTTCGCGATAATTTCTTGAATACTCTGGAGATGGCGCTCAGGGGTTAGTAGACTACTCAAAGCAAGTCAGCAGGGACGCGTAATACGGAAAGAAAATCAACATTGGTTTTACATCCTTCGAGGACTCGGGACGCACTGGAAATTTCCTTAGGTCGGAAAAATAGAAAATATAATTTATACAAAGGAATTAATTTTATGAGTAGCAATGGAGGAGTTTTTTAATGCAACATTGTTTTATTATATTTCAAAGTTGTTTATTGAGGGACTAAGAAAAGTTTTTATAAATGTAAGTAATGTTACTGTTTTTCCGAGGAAAACTTGTGTGAATAATGCAGTTTGGCAACTGGTGAGGTGACTAAGTTGCAGCGAGAAGTTATTGTTGCTTTATAATAGACATTAAAAACTTGGGACAACGTTATATTTTAAATAAATCAGTAGAGGAAAATTGCAAGGACAATAATTTTGGTCTTTTCTATGGCAACTTATTTTTCTGACTACATTACACTTGTTTAATACCTAAAACTTCAGTGTAATATTTTTGCTTTATCAGTTTATTCCATAGAGATATATTCTGTAAATTTCCACAAATTTTCTCACTTCACGCTTTGCTTTAAAGATTCGGTTGATTATTAGTTATGCCCAAGGTGCACAAAGTTTTAGTGTTGCTCTTATCATTCTACTGAAAGTGAACTGCAAGTGTTGGCAAAGTATACGTAGTGCTTCTTACAATCCGCATCGGCTTTCGGATCTGCAGGGACTTAAAGGACAGCGTTGAAGTCAGCGGTGCATTGCACCATTGTTAGTGGTGAAGGCGCCGGGAACAAGAGGCACAAATGCATTATATTCCTTCTAAAAGCAATGCACTTAATAAAGATTTTGATAATTTGACTAAGTGCA
>JAODGC010049574.1:0-16575 GCA_027574925.1 Ecitoglossa quadriceps | reverse complement strand
AGGACATGTATTTGTATCATTCAACAATTCAGCCTGAATGGGCATTGAATCAAAATTCACTTTATATTCAGCAACAATATCTTGCCAGATATGATTCTCTCCATCAGTTAAATGATATAAACAATTATTGTTGAAATTGACTAAAACAATACTTAACAAATTATAAATAAGTGATGTTGTTTGATACTTGCACTTCTGCATGGTTTACAATGACTGACGATTTCAATGATTATACTTGTTTATTTAAACTAAAAGTGAAACTAAATATATTTTAAATGAGTTTTTTTTGATATATTAAATATTTATATCAAGAACAAAGACCTGCGATGCTTATCATCATACTTTAGTTAAAGAGATTCACAATTGCAATATAATTTTGTATTTATTGCTTTTTAAATTACAACTAATGAAAGGTTTAATTCCCATTAGTCGTACACTGCAAGTTTAATTATAAAATTAATTATTCATATAGGGGTCTAGTATTATTATCACTTCATATATTTTGCTATCTACCTTTGAAAATGTTAATTATACGACCCGATTTATGTGAGTACAATTATTTGATGTACTCTAATTTATATTAAATTGTTTTCACAGAAACGTTCTTCTTTGTTTAATGAAAATAGCTGAAACTTGATTGAAAAGGTAATACTCAAGCTTGATGGTTTAAATAAGGTCGATAAATTAGAATTCTTCATCTTAGATAATGAAAATATCTAATTATTGTATTATACCTCTACCATTTAATGGAAAAATCTATATTTCGAACGAAATAGAATAAAAATATCTGGTACTAAGATTTTCTCAATACTCAATTGCATTTTTGATTTTAAAATATCTGGACGAGGTGTGAAATGTTTTTCTTGCGTTTACTTAAATTTTACCTCAGCGTGCTTCGTTTGTTTTAATACTAGATGGAGTCAACATAAGATTTTCAGGTAATGGAAATGCATTGAACCATTCTAATACATTGCTAAACTTACTCGACAAAAGCTTATATGCAAATAAATTTCAATAATTATCGCGCAGTTTTCTTGTAATTAAATTAATAAATTAATTTGAAGAAAATATTGAACAAAATCTTATCCGTTTTAAGTTGGTACAATTGTTTGGGTTGGTATTTCTGATTTTAGCTATCGAAGCAATCCGAATCGAGTAGCATGTGACGCTAGCGTCGCAAGTAAACAAAATCGTTCTGTGCTTCCAACTTGTAGTTCATACTGCGGTACAAGTGGGAACTACAAATTAAGGTTACCAAAACAACGGCCAACTTCGTTACTACAAGATATTACTAGAATTGGAAAAATAGTTATGTTTCTATTGTCAGGGAGCATGCCTTTTTCGAAAAACCTACTCGGCAGGTAGATTTCGACACTTATTTCCGGCAAAACTAGGATTGGTTCAGCATTGATATGTAAACTTGTATGGTCCATGGGATATGAGGTCTTCAGTGTTAACAGTTAGAAATCTATTTGGACAAAAACGTGCTAAAATCTAAACAATCAGGTTAGATCAATTATTTACTTATTGAAAATCCACTGAGTAGTAAAATAATGCTGAAACCCGAATTTACTTACATGCTGTTTTGACAGTGCAGGAATGAAAAGAGATGGGCGTCTGTGGATACTACTTATTGATATGATACGAATATTCGGTATCCCTCCTTTGTTTTGAAAATAAGTAGAAAATACAGATGAGTCAACTATTCAATAACCTTAATGATCTGAATGAATGCTCTTGGCGCATGCGATGTTAAACACTTGTTTGGTTATAAAGGTTCATCTGCATTCTCCCACACTAATAAAAATGCAAACAAGTTCCAGCGGAAATTTCCTTTCGTCTACTTGGTGTTAACAATGCCTCTTGTAATGAGTGTGCCCATTTTAATTCCTCCTTTATCCGGCCCTTTTCCAATGCGGTTTTTCTATCGCACGTCTTGTTTCACTTACGCATTACTCCGACTGATTGCAATAATACGCATGTTTATTGACGTCGGCGTACATTCTCTGCGCCTGGCCAACACAATGCCCCCGCGTTGTGTTTTAATAATAATTCTTTATGCCTTTCTGCACGGGCAGAAACTGCGAACGTGCGCATTATCGTATACGAAATGCGCTGGGACGTAGATTTATCGCGGCAGCGCAAGCCCTCGCATAATCCGGAAAACGGCGCGCGCCAGAGCGCTGGCGGGACAATCGGGACAATGCAGCAAGGCGCACTAAACAGTGCCGCATTAAATCGCCATCTCTAAGAAGCACTAAAATTTGCGACGACTCATAATGCTCACAACGCTTGGCCCGCTATTGTGCTTCGATAGTTACCGAAGTGCTGCTTTTGTTTCTCCTTTCTGCCCAAGTCGTACGGGTACAAATCGCAATCGTATTTAGTGTTTTATTGTACAGGCGCAACACTTGACGATCTGCTTAAAAATTCGCTTGCTTTAACTCGTTTCAAGCCTCCACGTGGAAAGTGCGAGTGTTTTATGATTTTAATTCTTGTTCGAGTGACTCATTTATGTTAAAATGTAGGCAGTCCATTGAACGTTGTGTTGTTGCTAAGTTGCCCAAACAATGAAAGGATTGTTGTCTACATTTAACTTATGTGTGCTCACAGTTGAATTTACATCTGATTTTTCATTGATTTTTATGCACCATTTTTACAACGTTGTACAAACGAGAAATGTCATTGACAAAATTCTTTCTTTTTACTCCGTACTTTTATTAATGTGTAAGATATTTGTCAAAATGCAAAGAAATATCAAATCACTGCTTGAGGACAATATCATTCATTAATAAACATATTTTTAGTCTACAACTTTAAAGCAAGGAATGTAATTTTGAAATAGGCAACCCATAAAGCTCAACAACTAAAATCATTGATATGTCAACTTAGGAAATCAATCAAAATTTTCATTGATAAGAATTTACCGTTCAAATCATGTTGATTAGAGTGAAACTATCCTAAAATCTATTCTGTGGTTTAAGTAGTAGTGGGATATATAGAAAACGAGGAAAACAAAACGCTGCCATGACCTCTGGTGATGATCCTTCCAAGTATATTTTGACAGATACAAAACAAAAGTCATTCGATCTATATGTCAAGGTGCGATATTTGTACAATCAAAAATTTGATTGATAAGAAAATACCGTGTAAATCGCCTGGATTAGAGTGAAACTATCTTGTGAAGAAACGGTTTGTTTGCACGAAAATCTATCAAGAGCAACAGAACTGTGCTTAGTGTTGTAGATTAAATTCCCTCAGTGTCGAATTATCTCAAAGCAAAAGGCAGTTTTTTTCCTCAAAACTAAATGGACACATATTATTTCGCCTACCTGTGGCCGCATTAGCCACCAACGGACCCTTTAGGCATTCTGCATGCCTTGGCCACTTCATAGGATTTACAACGTCCCGCACAGTGATGCTGAATGCTACTTGATGATGATGACTACCTATCAAAACATTATTACATCAACGACAGCAACACGAAATTCTGGTGGCATTTGCCGACATTAAATCGTTGCCCGACAAAACCTGCCGCACTAAATCATATTTTAATTCAAAACCAAACTCGTTTCATCTCGGAAAAAAATGACAATCACATCCAACGTCATCATTTATTTGCGCAAGGCTGTACACTTGAGAATAATTTATATCGTGGTGTCTTCAATTAAACGATGCAAATCAAAACTTCAAGCCATCAGGCGGTGCAAAACGAGCACAAAAAATGCTTTAATAATGAATGGCAGGAGCCGCGACTGCGTAGCATGGCCGAATTGGCGGATCGAAGGCTCGAAATGTTGTTGCATTTGCTTGGTGCTTGCGAGGTGTTTTTTGCGGGTGAGATGCAATCACCTCGGGCTCATGCATAAGCAATGAGCGCCGGCGCGTAATTACGTCCATAATTCGCAATTTAAAAAGATTCGGCTCTGTCGACCGAATGTCGGCCCGTAAATTATAACTGCATAGTTCATAAAGGTCGAGGAAAAGAACATGAGATTTGGAAGTGCACAGTTAAATTATGTCCCTTAATGTTTATCACACACATCAGGATCATCACCGCAAGTGTCTGTTATTCTTTCAGTCTTGTTGGATACGTTTAAATTCACAATAAGTCTATGGGGGGCCATAAAATTGCTTGTTCCTGACCGCATAACAATAACTCATCTGCGAATGATTCGGAGCATTTCGGGAAAGGACTTCTATTCAAATGGTTCGCTTGTAGTCAGCACAGCATGACAATAACATCGAATAACAGTTCAGTGGAGATTGAAAAAAAAATCGTTTGGGGCCTCCAGTGCATGTCTCTTGTCTGTTTCGGACAGTCTGGGGAGTGTTTGCTACCGAGAGGAAAAACACCACAACCAAGAGTTGCTGTTTTGACCACCTGTGGCTTAAGAAGTTGACATTAGTATGAATACATCTTTTAGAAAAATATTTATTAATATTTTATTTTAAAAGACATCTTATTATGTATTATTCTCGAAGTATTTATAATAATTTATTCTTTCTATTAATATGACTTTCCTTGGACACTTATTACTTTGTTTATTTTAAAACGCTTTTGGCGCGTTGCTTTTATTAGTAATTGAGGTTTCTGAAGAAAAAATTCATTTAACGAATCAGTTCGTGATAAAAATCAACAAATTGTTTTAATTTATTTTAAAAATTTGCATTTAAGATATGCAACTTTGTGTACTCCCAAGGCCTGTCATAACCAACAACATTAAAATATAGTGGGCCAAGCTTCAAATAAAACGAAAAGAAAGTGTTTCTTCTAATTGTATGTAAGTAATTCAAGTAATATACATTTAATATCTTTCACCAAGTCTACTATCCTATTGATATATAAATGATTGTTAGATTAATTGCCCTTCTGCAATGCCAAACAGAGCATATGAAGAAGATTTCTACAAATCTCAATGCCTTCAACAAAATCAACAATTAAGCAACCATCAACATCAAAGCCACCAATCACAGTTTACTCAATACACAATTCTCCCAAGTGCAAGTAACAATTTGTATTACAATACTCCTCAGTTACAACCACAATTACACTCACATCCAAACCAGACTCAAGTATATCATCCTGATTATTACCCAAAGACAACCCAGCTTCCACTGACTACACCAGCTGCTTTGCCTTTGCCCAGCCACTCTGCATATGATAAGGAATGGTTACCTGATTCAAGAGTTGTCAGTGATATTGAAAAGGGTCTTAGATTAACTGACAAAATCGAAATGATTGAAATCACTAGTAAAGATCTCAGTCCTGCAAGTTGCTGCAGTAACTTTGACCTTCTTTTGCATGATTATTATAACCAGAGTAATAAAAATTACACTGACTTTCCATCATGTTCCCAAGTACAGAATGATAATGTGCATCAACAGACTAGTAAACAAGTGAAGTATTGCAGTATACAGAAACCAAACTATGAGTGTAATTACATCTTGAATAATATCAACAATGTTAGTAACAATCAGACAAATGATTGTTTCCAAGATGTATTTCCATCTGCACTACCAAATGACATTTGTGCTGATTTAACCTTTGATTCTGTTGGAGTAGTTGGCGGAAGAATTGATGAAGATAGTGATATTATCGTTGAAGACTTGGATGATGACGACTATATGGAAGAACATGAAGAGGGTGCTGAGTTGGATTCAAGGAAATTTAATTGTTTACTATGCAATGCGTCGTATTCGCCCGTAGGTAGTCAGTTCTATTTTCTCACTGCAGAGAATCCTGTTACAATGTCATCTCAAAAAGCAGTGTCTGCAAAGCTGAAAGGAATTGTTGGTAGTTTTACGGACAATTACTTATGTTCTCAATGTTTAGGGTTGATTAATGCAATTGATCACCTTGAGATGAAGCTACAAGATTTAAAAGATGATTTGATAAAAAAGTATGAATCAAGTAACAAGGTAAAAGTCAAGAGAAAAATGACTAAGGGGATGAAATGTGGACATAAATTAACTTGTAAGATTTGTAAGAAGAGTATGAATTTATTAAGTATGTATCAAATTCATCTTAGGAATCATAAAGTACAAAAACGGTTTTTGTGCGAAATATGTGGAAAACGTTTTGTTAACTTGAAAATATTTCAATTACACATGAGAAACCATGATGTACATTCACAGAGTAAAGTTATCGAAGGTTATTGTTGTTCAATTTGCAAGAAATTGTTTAGAACGAAGTCGAATTTGAAAGAACATTTAAATGTATGCTCAGGAAAGTTGCCTTTTAAATGTACTAAATGTCATAAGAAATTCCCAACTACAACAAAACTGAAAAACCACATTAAATTGAAGCACGACAAGAAGTTTACTTCTATCTGCTCCATTTGTAATATCGGCTTCATTCAAATAAGTGATTATAAACGACATATGATATCTCACAGTACACTCAAGAAGTTTAATTGCTCACAATGTGATAAATCATACAAAACCTTGAGTAACCTTAACTTCCACATGAAGTTCCATGCCAAGAAGTTGCCTTTCATTTGTGAGATCTGTTCGAAAGGATTTATGCGGAAGGAATACTTAGAATCTCACAGAGCATCGCATACCGGGGAGAAAAACTATGCGTGTACAATGTGCGAGAAAAAATTTGTATCGCAGAAGAATTTAGACGCCCACGTGAAACATCATAATGGGAACATTAATAAAAAGTCGTGCAATATATGCGGCAAGGTCATATCTAAAATAGCGCTCGAGGATCATCTTAGGACGCATAGTAATTTAAAAGAGTTCAAGTGTGATAAATGCGAGGAGCGCTTTAATACTAAAAGTTCCTTGCAGAAGCATAAGAAACGGAAACATGAAGGTGAAAAGAATTAAATGATTCATGGTAAAAATTGTGGTTTGTCTCTAGGTATACATATATAGGTCCACTGTGATTCTTTGGTTTTACATTTAATTATAGATGATTATACACGGATTGAGACCCAAGAAGGAACCAGCGTAGCTTAAATATTGGGAGAGGCAATGGCACACGGTGGTACTAACGGATAACAAGACCTTCAATCATTCAGAAGGCAATATGCCGAAACTGAGTGTCCAAATGCTCAGTAGGTTGTTAAAAGAATTAACCAAATATTTAAAACTTAAATATTGGTTTTGAAGACGATCTTAACTAATGTGTAACTGCAATATGCGCGTAAAACAATTTTTGATATCAATAACAAAATTAAGGTACAGATTTTTAATCAGTATCCATTGATTCGTCAGAATTTTCATCCCCCGACTCACTCTCACCTTCATCATCAGAATTTTCTGGAGTGCCTAACCACTCTGAAGCTTTAACATCATCCCCAATAATAACCTTCCATGCATCTAATTTCTTCAGATCTAAAGCATATAAATCTTGAAAAGTGATCTCTTTGTCTCCATCTTCATACATGCCACCATAAAGATATAAAACTCCATGCTTAACAGCCAATCCACAGTTTAACCGTGGAGAAGGCTGGAAAGTAGTATCCTCAGAATTAGCCTCACTTGTTGGTGTAGTTTGTGCCACCGGTGCCGGACCAATTGTAACTTGGAAAATACCATCGTCCGAAATCATGGTAGATTCTACTTTCTTTGTTACTTCTTCCGCCATATCATCAGCATCACTTTCATCTGCCTTTCGCCTTGGTTTACTTTCTTGCTTTCCACGTACATTTACACTCCTCCAAACTAATTTCTCCAAATCCAACATGTGTACATCATTATAGAAAATACCAGTGAGTTCTTCTTCATCATCGGTTGTATCGTAAACTCCTCCGAAACAGTATGAAGTGTTATTGGCTGCGGTCGTGATAGGCATACTGCAACGTGGAGGGAACGTAACACCACCTAATTTGATTGAAACCCATTTACATTTGGTTCCAGTAGTGTCGTTTTCTAAGCAAATTGAGAGAATATTAAAAATAGTTTAGTAGTATATTTATTCCTAGTGAAACTTACTGTCTGGTTGTAATAGGAAAGCATCACTGTAAACATGTCCCTTGTCCACATCTTTCTTAATCTTTTCTTTGCTATAACCACCATAGATTAAAATGCGTCCATCCTGAAGAGGTATCATACAACATCCACTTCTTGGAGCTGGTGCTGTTCCTGTAGGCTCCAACTTGGTCCATTTGTAGCTTTCTGTGTTGAATACATAAATATCATTGAAATATTTGTAATCTCTTGCATTGTCATGAAATCCTCCAAACACAAATATCTGTTTTTTACTATACACCATCCTGTGACCACTTCTAGCAGTGGGTCCATTTGGGGCAGTGATTTTCTCCCAGTTCTTAGCAGCTATATGAAAGACCCAAAGGTCTCGATAATGATAAAATTGATTTTCACTGGGACTAGTATACTCTCCTCCAAATAACCACAGCTGCCCTTTATTAGCAGAACTAGCTATCATTTGATGCCCACATCTTGGAGGTGGACTCTTAGGTCCCTTAACAACTGTCCATGTGTTATTACTAATATTATAGAAGTAAAAATCATTGTATACAAATGTCTTCTGTCCATTGTGGAATTCACCACCATATAAGACCAACTCTTCTTTTTCTGGATGTGGCACAAAAGAAAAGTTAATTCTTCTTGAAGGCGGATCAACGACGTGTTCAGTCACTTGTTGTCTTTTATTTTCTTCATCTTCAATTTGTTTCAGGATGGTTTCAATATCATCCTGAGAGGTTATTAGGGTTAATTTGGTGTTTATAAGCTTAGAAGATATTGATTACCTCTCCTAATGCTTGCAGTTGTTTCTTTTGCTTGGCTGAAAGCTTTTTCTCAGTTTTCTGTGCTGTTTTTTCCGCACCTTTGCCCTTTTTCTTATCTTTTGTTTTCTTACCCATGTTTTCTGGCTTCGACTAACTTTAAAACACGTGTTTCCGTTAAAGGTTCAATATTTAATATAGGCAACACAAGATACATTTGTTTTATTTTAAAGATTCAATAAAATATCATTTATTTCTTAATTTAATACGTGAAAAATAAGTCCAAAGAGTGACAAAGTATGATTATCATTTTAATCATGCAAAGTGGGGTTATAACAAGGTTGACATGAAAGATTTCTTTTTTTTTAATTTAAAAAAGTAATAAATAAATAACTTGCTTCAAAATCAAAGTTTTCTTTGTTTTATCATCAAACTTGTACTTAATGCAATAATAAATTACACACAATTATTTGCAATCAAATAAGTAAGGAATAAACTCTTGTAAAAACCAGGCTTACCAACTACGCATTAGGTTCCCTAGCTTCAAAATGACACTATAGGCACTAAAATTTTTATTTCTTTACGATTTTTTAAACTGGGTATTTCAAAGACTCAATATTTAAGCAAACGTTGAGTATCATAACCACCTTGCCATTCTCGAAGATCTCATGATGTTACATCCGCCCAACCCCTACGAAGCTTAGAGCATATGGTTCTCAACCATAGGCCAGGATGTGACATATCCACTAGCGCAACGCCCGTGCGGTTGGTTGCCTATCGCATCCACGTAGCAAACTTCAAAGATCTAATGAATAAATAATAGGAGATAATGTGAAATAATTTTATTTCTTATTTCTCAATGATGAGACTTTACACATCTTTGAAAATCATTAAATTATTAACCATTATTATTGCACAACGTCCCTTACTGCACAATCCAACGACAACATGATACAAACAAAATAAATAACAACATCAACATTGGTGCAAGAATTCAAACAGTGTACAATTAATACTAATCAACTTAAACAATCCTAACTCTACTTTATCTCACTTGGAATGTAATAAATAATAACATTTAGTAAGCGACAACTGATTTGGTAGCAAGTATTGCACATCAACCTTACCTTCAATTAAAAACCAAATATATACCCGTTAGTGTATTGATTGAACATCATAAGTCACTTCCGCATGGTACCCATTCTCATCAACGTAGTAAGACACAGTTTGGGTACGTCCATCAGGTAACAATGCATGATACTCTCCCTTGGTAATCTCACCATCTTTCCTTTCCGTGTGACCATAGTCATTGCCATGGTCATAGTCACGAATGCGATATCCAAATTCGTAATTTGCAGCGTACTTCAACTGAAACATTATGATTTGATGAGTATTGTGCATGGTAGACATTTACTAAACTTGAGCAAGTGAACTTGGGTGAAAGTAATTTTGGTAGCTTACATAAGCATTTAATCACGATGTGTATCTTTATGCCAAATATGTAAATATACGTCGTGCACATTAGGCACGTGTGACAGAGGAAGCTCTTGTGTTTTGTCTTGTGTAGCAATTTCCGATACTACTTGCTTTTACGTCATTAGTAATGTTGTTTGTTGATAGCTACTGCAACTCGCCTCGTGTGCGCATAATTTAATGATTCTAAAGTTTAACAACGAGGTTTCGTCCTCAGTATCTGTCCAACAACGATACGACTATGATATCACGCGGTGCATTTCGTCTTGTTTGCGTTTCAGTTATTTTGTGCAACACTCCAGCGATAGCTATTTCGACGAAATGTTGAATTGTTAAGACCAGAAAACACCTAGGGATTTGCTTCGTGATTGGCTTTAATCATGTTCCTTGAGCATAACCTACATTAAATTGAATTTTTAATATTATTTTGTATCATCTTAATCTTATGTTTGTTTAATGGTTTTCTCATGTATTTAAACTTAGGGTGTTTTGATCTATGCATTTTACCATGATGACCATGACCATGGCCATGATAACCATCATGCGGATTGACGTGCTTATGGTACGTATTGGAGTTATTAATGATAATGATCGGTGGTTGGTGGTTATGCTTATTATATTTATAGCCACTAATATGTTCGTAATATACATGTGGATTATCAGGATAATACTCATGTCCAGTATGGCTGTGATATTGTGGGACGTGTCTATGCGGTCGAAGTGAATAGTGCGAGGAATGTGCACGATGCACAAAAAACTTGCGCTCGTGTGGATGGAACACGATGAAATCATTATTGATTTTTGCGATTAATCTTTCTAGGGATATAGCTACATCCGGTATTTGTTTAGAACCATCATCTAGGGATATTACCACATAGGGAGTTTCAGAATATGCTAATTTATGCTTCTTTAAAAGTGACTGCGGCATAGTTGTTTGCTGTACAGTTGTATTTTCTGGAGCTACAACCAACTTTGTACTTAGGAAGATTTTTTTTGTGCTATTAGCTTGATTAACTACATCTTGCATATCACTATAATATTGATAATCATATTCATTACTGCTGTTGTTAGTATTAAAATCGTAATCATGAAAATTTTTTGATTTGTCCCCCGAATTGCTTTTCCCTCCACTGCCACTATTAACACCACTAGTGCTAGAGTAAGGATATGTTGGTGAACTACGCTTTAATCTACTCACGTTACTTACTTCGTCCTCCCCATGTTCATTCTTGGTATGTCCGATCACTGTAAACTGTGGAGGAATGTAGTATTTCTCAATTTCCGCATGGTTCTCTTCTGTATGATACTGTGGTGTGGGTTCATATTTAAGCTCGTATGCTGGCACATGGGATGCGCTAGGGGTATGTGTATGGCGGGTCACAGCCTTGGGAACGTGCAGTGGGACAGGCCCAGTTTGAGCAGATGGAAAATGTTGAATAGGATGAAATTGAGGTTGGGCTTGTGTGCTGAAATAGTGATTTTGTGTCTCAGCGGAATCAATATTTTGGACATTCTGCACATTTTTGTGTTTCTGTGCATTTTTAACTCTAGTGGTCATTGTGAATGTATCATGTGAGTTGTCTTCTTGGTCCTCTTCCTCCTTTCTCTTTTTTTCTTGTTCCTGTTTGCGTTTGTAAGCTAAAGCTGCAAGTCTAGCACGTTCACGGGCAGCTTCTTGTTGCCTACGTCTTTCCACAGCTTTACGCTTTTCTTCTCTTGCCTTGAATTCTTCATGTTGTTTTTCTTCCGCTTCCTGTTCTGTTTGTGCATGTGCTCTATCAAAAGCTTTGTTCTGAGCATTGATTTGTTCTAGGGCTATCTGTTCAGCTTGTTGCTGTGCACGTGCAATGGCATCATGTTGAGCTTTAACCTGATCCAAAGCTTTCCTCTGAGCTTGAGCAATAATGCTTTCAGCATTAGCTGAAGCAGTAGCATCTAGTTGATCTTGAAGTAACTTTAAAGCATCTGGATTATTGCTATGTGTTGCCAAAGGTTGCAATGCTTGGTTTATCATCTGGGTACTATGACCTTGAGATGGACGTCCAACCTTAGAATTAGGTTTATTCAGATAGTCTACAACATCTCCCAAGGTTGCAGTATGGTCTCTGGAATATCCACCTTGATATCTTTGCTGACCATTACTACCCAACAACTGCTGTAATCCTTGCAGTTGATTTTCTGGTGTTTGCCCAAGCAGAGAACTAAGAGCAATGAGTTGGTCACCATTGTGAGTATAACCTTCATAAGACTTAGATGGCCTGTCAATGTAGTTAATGTAAGTAGAGTCATCTTGACGACTACCAACTGATTCTTCTTCTTCATTTACAAGGTAAAGGTTTTTTTTACCAGTTTTACTTTTATGGTTTCCTTCTAGAACCATTTGAGGTGGCGTGGTGTTTACCTTAGAGTTGAAGATTGACGTTGGAATGAAGGTTGTAGTAAATTGCATTGTTGAAAGCTCAGATTGTTTTGCTTGTTGTGGATTATTGTCCATAAGTTGTTGTTGCTGTTGGTAGCGAATACGTTGAGGGTCAAATTGGTTTCCTTTCTGGGCCTGTTGGTAATCTTGATAGTTGAAAGTTGGTGGCTTTTCGTAGCTATCTTGATTTGGTTTGGAAATTGAAGTTTCATGGACTTCTGGAATATGCGCAGCATTGACAACCAATGCCAAGCAACAAACCAACACCTAAAATGTTTAGTGTTGTTAATTTGGTGTAAAATTACTTAGTTAAACCTAACTGATTAATCAGCAAATACTTACAATTGCTTTGCAATCCATTTTCTATTCTTCTTCCTCTAATATTACTGTGAACTTGTATCCAAATTGAAACCCAGTTTATAATTATTAACATCAATAACAAGGTGACTTTCTTTGTCGAAGCTGGCAAATTGAATGTTGGTTGTTTGGGACCAACAAGGAGTTTTATACAGTTGACGGAGGGGCAAGCCACCGACGGTCTTTCTCTTTCCGCCGAAACAAGTGAAGAAAGCATCCGCGCATTTTGTGGATTAGCATAACATAGCCATAACATATACCTGGTGTGCGACATCGTGCATACAGGTGAGTTTCACTATGTTGCGGCGGAAGAGTAGGTCGGCAAATAATGCTTACTGCATATATGTGGTGAAGAAGTGAAGTATTTGAAGGTGAGCTGTGAATCGATGCGCCAAATTTTTCATGCTTGTGATTGCGTCTACCGACTATTGTACATTTTTATGTAAGTATTTCAAGCCTTGGAGCATTTGCGGCAACTTTCTGCTAATTGCTGTGTTCGAGTATGAAGAATTGCTTAAGCGCGAAGACAGTGCTGGACGTGCTGTAATTACTGTGGTTTTTGTATAAAACATGCTCAGGCTTGAATTTATTTCATTTCTGCATGGGACAGTTGTCATCATTTATTAGTCGTTTATTATTCATATTGTTTCTTTACCAAGTATTCAATGCTTGCCTTGTTGATGATGATTATTGTTGAGATGGAATGAAATTCCATTCCAATTATGTCATTTACAATATGAAAAGTTCATGTTGGATGCATGAGGAAAAATGCATAAAGAAATGGGTTATGTAAAATAAATGTCTTTGTATCACTTGGCACGCGATGATAAAATTGAGGAATAGGATGAGGAGTAGAGTAAAAGTATATTGTGATTTAATTAGTATTGCAATCAAGGTAAGTCAAGAGGTAAAATTAAAGTGGAACGCAACAATATTTCACTTTGCTGTCATTTATCAAGTTGGTTATTTGTAATTTTGTCTTTTGTGCTTGAAGGAAGTTGCATTAAAACTGAGTTATAAACAATTATAATGAGGAGTATTCCTCATTTTATATGAGTTATGAAATAAGTTGGAAATATGCGTGATGAAAATTATGTTATAAAGAAAAGAGGGTTATGCTTGATATTTCCTAGTATCTTTTGGTCTTAGGTTGTTGGTAAGTTCTACACTTAGGCTCATTGTCACTAGCGGGAGCTAGTCGCCACACTAATTTTCTCAGCACTATGCACTATTCCATTGATATCAATTAGCATTGTGGTATTGTAAGTTTGACAGATACAATAAGCGTTATTTATCAGAAAACAAAATTGTGTTTGCCACTAATGATTCACTGCGCTTTTTTAATTATGCTGCAATTAAGCGCTAATTGCGATGCATACGCTCATTCGAAATCATCCACACCTAATACAATGTAGAAACAAGGCAAACATTTAATACAGAATTGTAATGAATCCTACTTTGTTTGAAAGCGGAATTAATAACTCTAACTGTATAAAACGCTCAGTATTAAAATAAGTACAAACTGGAATGCTTAATAAAAACCACAGTCCATCAAAATATTTTTTCTTTCATCATATTCTTCATAGAATTACTTATCATTACACTATTACATACTTTCGGCTAATGTTTGAAAGTGCAAGCAAACTGTTGGTTTCTTCTCGGTTAATTCCATTTCCAATGCTGTGTTGCTTGGGTATTGATCTGGTTAGTTTCCTATTTCAACATTGACCAGAAACTAGATTTTATCAGCTTTTACATGACATGTTTCCATTTAATTCTCATAATGATTGAGCATGCATTAAACGGATGTTGGTTCACTAGAAAATGTAAAGTTGGAATAGGAAGAGAGTATTAAATTAATTGCTACCACTTCATTACTGATTTCTGCATTTGCTTCAAGATTTTTTATGTTTTGTTTACAAAAACTGCAAAATATATATTCGTGGGACATGGGTTTGCATGCTGGATGTCTATTGCAAAGCAGGGACCTTACCACATCAAATATATATTTTAGTTTTATATATTTTATGAATAAAGGTACGGACTTTAGTAGTTACATATATTATATATTAATTGGAGGAGTCATTTGCCTTTACCCTAAAGTACTTGTTAAATGTATTCATTTACTTGTACAATGTCATATGGCTTCACCCATGCGTTCGACATATCGTGCGACATTCGAGCTCGACAAGCGACTTTGCTATGCCCGCAGAATCCAAACCTACGACGTCAATTTGCCTTCAGCTGGTACGCCGTCGTTGCTGAATCGGCTCCTCTGTTGGCAGGATATTCAATAATATAAACTCTCATTAAATCCGCTCAGATGTAGGACTTGAATGTTTTGTTGATCTTGATTACGAGGCATCTGATATTTATAGATTTTATGTATTTTTTGCCGAATTACTACTGCTTCCCGTGTGATTAATTGGGTTATTTATGTAACTTGTTTTTTTGAGCAGATTTCGATTGACTGAGATTGACTCAGGATTGGAGGGAATATTTTAGGAACGTGGGAGTGCACTGGGGATGTATGAACGTTTTTGTCGTGGGTACTTTTTTTTGGTGAATCTTTAAATGCAACTCTTAATGCCGTTGGTTTATCATACAAATAATTTTTTTAAAATCTTTGTTTGTTTGAACTAGTCAAAATTCTATTACTCTTGTTAGATGAAGAACACTGACATATGTTAATCTAATTAAATAATGTCTACGACAATAATACCCAATGCATCTAAACAATACTCAAACTTTGAAGATTATTATCTCAATCCTATAATTTCTAAAATACAATCATCGTTAAATAAATGATGGGTAACTAGTACTGCATCTTAACTACTGATTGTAATGTATATTAATCAACAACAAATTAACACAATCCAACTAATAATAGCAACATGCCAAAAACATTTTATAACAGCAAATATTCAGTAAGTGTAAATTTATCTCAGTACAATAAAAAAAATTAATGTATTGTTTATAAATGTATTGAACCATATGGTAATTGTTGGACTTCTACTCCTAGTAAACAATTAAAGAAAAATTGCAGTTTACAAATAATTACAAATTGTATATACTAACATCAATATTTCAAGCAATATTACCACCATGAGTTGGGTAGCATAATAAGTTATTGACTTATTTATAATTCGAAGATAAATTACTACGGTTATAGAAAAGGTTATAAAATTGGGCTTGCAATTATTTTGGAGATAAAATTACGTTTTTTTGAATATTGACACATTAATCTAACGTGCTAAATAATGTCGTTTGCAAGGAATAATATAGTTGGATGTTGCCAACAAGTTATAAGAGGATTGCGTGATGTGGAATACCATAACGAAACAAAAGGGTTGTCTTGATCACGAAACTGGACAATTTGGTTTTGTGTATATTTATATGTACTTGTAGCATAATGCTTGACATGCAATATAAATATATTGTATAGTATTTAACACTTCCGATTAAAAATTGGCATATTACAGTTGAATTTAACGGATGAGCTTTTTACTTTTCCAAATCCAGAATGGAAGTTAGATGCACTCATTGTTAAGGCATACAAATGTGTGGACTGTATGGGATATCTTCTGTTTATAGTTTGTTAAGTATAGTTTTAACCAGTTTCAA
>JAODGC010049563.1:3359-16683 GCA_027574925.1 Ecitoglossa quadriceps | reverse complement strand
TTAGAGATCGCGCGAAGCGCGATCTCTTTAATGGCTTCGCCGGCAGAGCCGGCGAAGCCATTATATGATGGGGCTTCGCCGGCTAAGCCGGCGAAGCCCCATCGTGACCAACGACAACCATGTCTTTTGTCATTAGAACTTTCTGTAAAACGCCCTTCTCGGAGCTGAGGATCGAACCCACGACCACTGAGCTACGACGCCCAACCCCACACCACTGAGCCAAATCACTGACTATGAGAATTGAGAATATTAGATATATTTATTGGAAATTTATTATAAACAAACTAAATAAATTGGAAATGACGTTCCGCTGTCGAGAACTGAACCCATCGGTGCCCGCTTCAGAAGTGTCGGCATACCCACTACACCATAGAGGTTCTCGGGAGCGGTTAGAGAATTTTCCTATTTATCTGTTAACATACATCTCTTTATTACATTAAAGAATAACGATACATACCTAATACAATGCATACCTAATAAGGGATTGACAACTCACAACAATAATAGGAGTTGGTAAACAAAATCAAGCGCATAAGCCCAAGTTATTAATTACTGCTGTAGGGCAAAGAAAGGTAAATGCAATTGATGCAAAAGTTGTTCCTTATTCAAATAATGTGATAGTTCTGAAAAGAACTTTTTAAATTTTGTTGGCTGATTGGAGTAACCAATGAAGCCAATGAATTTGATCTCTTATGAAGCCTCCTTGGATCGCATTGATATCAGCTAAAAGTAAATTAAAATGGTAAAATACAGAATGCAGTGATTTTAAAGGCACCAAAAAAACTGATCATAGATCTTACGCATTTCGTGGTGGTTAATATCTTATTGTAAACAATGATTGTTAATCCTTAATCGCACTGTTTGGTAATCACTAACACGCCGTGGACCAATGAGAACCTTCAACATCTGCTGACATACGTAATTGGCACCAAGAACACAAAGTAACAAAATTGAATTATGATTGATTTTGATAGAGTTACCAAGAATGCGTGCGGAATTTCCAACAGCCGACGTATAACTGATACGAAAAGTATCGCAAACACTGTACCGAAAGTAAACAATAAAAATCCAAGTATCTTATTTCATACGTGGAAGCTCGCGCGGCCCAAAATTTACTATCTTCTACAATGCACATCTGTTTTAACACCTCCTAACATAGCGCGTAGTATGCACTAAATCCCTAACAAATTAAAGGTACTACAAGAATGTTATTTAGGTGACGCTCACACTAAGGAACAGACTTTGAGTGCTATTTGAAGTAAACAAACTTGAAATCAAAACAACCATCATGTTTACCAGTTCGTAAAAATACAGAAAATCTACAACGTTGAATTGAAGATGTACATTCAACAAATTTGATTTTAATTACGCATTTATTTGTCATATTCGTACATTATAATTATATATTCCAATCTTAACATATAAGCCAATGAATCATTACTCAGTTGCAATATTGTTTAGTACAGTCCCTATTGATGAAAATACAGCAGTGATCTACACTTTCAGTGTCGTTGAAAAAGGACTTTATGAATTGTTGAGAGGTCGGGAACTAGTTTGTCGACTGTGTTTTGTTGCTTGCGAACACTAATAAAAGTACCAATATATTAATACAGGAAACATTGAATAATATAAACGCAATAATATTACTAGAAATAGTTACTTACACATCATTTGCTTTGACTGCAGGTCCTGTCGGATTATTCACTGGGCGTTTGTTGACAAGCAAGCACTTCATGGGCTGACCATCCAACTGTCTATTGTGATAAGTATCAACGGCCTTTTGGGCATCCTTCAGATTCTTGTAAATGACTTCACCTGTCCCTGGTCGGACTAAACGTGCAACAATCAACTGTCCAATATCTTCAAACAATTCCTGAACAAGAAATAAATTAATCATTATATCATACATTAGATCAAAACATAGAAGTATTTGCTTACTCTAATATCATCCTGAGTCACAGTTGATTGTAAATTAGACACAACTATTCTATGTCCAACCGGCAAAACAACTTTTGTTTTTGGCTGTGCTGCAAGAATGCCATGTGTAGTAGGAGCCGAATCCAATCTTGAGTGCACACCAGAAGACGTGCTTCTACCACCTGCTCTAGATGCTCTCGCACGTGGTTGACGAGGCTCTTCATCGGAATCTATCTCCATAAAGTTCCCATTCGAGCGCAGGGATGGAGTGTAAGTCTCCATCATAGGATGACGCATTTCCATTGGTATCATTGGTGAAATACCGGTGTACTGTGGAGGTGGTGGAGCGTACATTTCATGCGGCATACGATGAACACGTGGCTCATAAGATGTACAATAAATTGGAGTGACAGTGAAATCATTTTTAATAGTCCTCTTGATCTGTAGTGGCCCAATATCTTTTCGTTTGGTTGCAGTTATTGCCTTCTTTGCATGGCCTTGCATTGTTGTTGGACCTGCACCAGGAAGTCCAAGTTGTTGTCTAACTTTTGAGTTCATGTTCTGAGCTGCTTTGTTTTTGTTTGTTACTAGCATTATTTTGCCATTCTTATCAGTTTTCTGCAAAATATGCTTGCCTATTTGTTTGATGTTGCTTTGTGTCTTGGGAACAATTCCTCGTAGTTTTTGGAGTTTAGCACGAGCGTCTTGTTTCTTCGCCATATTCGCAAGAATATCACGGGCGTCAACCACATTCGTCCTCTTCTTTTGAATGATTTTCTGGCGAGCATCCACAACGGTTTTGGGTTTGCCGACGTTTTTCTTCAACACCTTTCCGTTGGCCACGCCGTTACGTTTGGGGCTGGCATTTCTGAACGAAAAATACATTTGGTCAAAACATACTCGGGACAAATCACAAACAATGCAGGAAAATAACAAGTAAACAGGCAAGTGACGCTAGCGGGAAAATATTTGTTCACTTACTTGGCGTATGTGTTACGGTTTTTCACCATTTTGACGCTTTGCTGCACTTCTTTCTTGTCTAAATTAAAGCTTATTAGTGAAATAGCCGAAAAGTTTTATTAATAGAAGTGAAGCTCTATATAGGTAGCTAGAGTTTCGATGGTTTGTTGACACCAAACTGCTTAGGAAAATGGAACGAGGCGCAGCAAGCCGACAGAGGCGACGCTCTGCAGGTTATGTGTGTGAAGGCAGAAACTAATCTATGCAACTCTTTTCAATTCACTGCGTCAGCACGAGTAGGAAACAAAACTCAGAGACCACTACGTTCATCAACTAATCATCGATCGATTGCCCACGAAGCGTTGGCAGTGGGTAACGAACGTGGAACGAATACCATGAAACGATGAACCAAGTGGGTAACGAAAGAGGGGGAGAACATATTTAAAATAATCCTGGTGGCTGTAGGAATTGATATCGAAATTTATTCGCTCCAACTCGCTCCAACTGCTCCAACTTGTGTAATTAAGAAATTTTATGGAGGCTAAACGAATGATTAGCTAACCCAGTGTGCAAAGTTTGAGGTTCCTGGATTAAAGTAATCCTTTACCAATGCAACATGCAACTATAAATCAAATTTACAATTAGATTATCCCAGTGTATTCATACAAGATTATATAGTAGAGAACAAAGCAATAACACGTTTAAGCAACATACAAATAAGTATTGGCATCATTAGGATCTCTTCCCAAAAAATCGCGTTCAATTAAGATCTCAATCCTTTTTTTAATGTCATTAGGACTGACTGGGAATTTAAGCACACCAAACATTTTCGTCATCAACTCTGTATGCTTCAAAGTGCGACTCATCTTCATAGTTCTAACAAGCGCAGCATCCAGCTGCAAATGCCTATCGTGTTTCACTTCTTCCTCAGTAAACTTTTGTTCTTCTTCAGTATCCTTATACTGAAGGCTATTCAACTTGACGCGATATAGTTTATGAGTAAAATTTGTATTTACCACAAACATGTCATCATCATCAAAATCCTCGGGACAATGTAAGGATGGTTCCGATCTCTTGCCTTTTATTTCACTACTCTCCGTATTTTCTTCATCTTTAGTTTGACTTCTTTGTTCAAGGCTTAAAATTTTGATCTTTCCGGAAATCAGGGACGTCATTGTTCTTCTCAGCTCCTTTTCATCCAGTCCCAAACAGTTATAGATGTAACTAAATGCCATTCTGCAGTCGTCGTTGAATAAGAGCAGAACTGCTGCCTGATGCAATGAAACACACAACTCTTTTGGCCCCGGATTGAACCTCGCTTTCAGTAAACACGTGTCCAGAGATCCAATCCAATCTAATGACCTGCCATTATATTTAAGTTTGTAAAAAGTATGGTAATGATCCTGCAAGAAGACCATTGGTTCAGGCAGTTCTAGTTTAAACTTACTGAATGTGGGCCAAAAACTGTAAGTCAAAACCTGCGCGGAAAAATCAATGACGTCTTTGGATCTGCAACCTCTTTGCTTGAAAGCATAGAGCAAACCATTACTAAGATCTATATCTTTAAACATTCCCTCCAGTTTACTGGTAAAATCATCTCCACATTCAAACTTTAGCTTGCTGATCATAGACTTTTCTGCATCTTGAGATGACGACTTGCCTAATAGCAGTCTCTTAGCCAGGTATCGCTTGTAGTAAGCCTCAAAAACATCTTTAGATTGTAGATATCGAAAGATTACAATAACACTGTCAAACAAGAACTCTGGTGTCTTCTTGTCTCTCATCAAACCATCAATGTACTTGGCTAGGAGCTGTGCTGGTCTATACTTTCTTAGATTCAACACTTTCTTGAAAGACACCCTGACTGCTTCAACGTAGTATGGAGCTTGATTGAAACTCTTCTGCACAATTTCATTGACACGTTCCTTCAAAGCTAAGAGTTTCTCAATCATTTCGGATTCATTATGAGGATCATAGATAATGCTCCTTCCTGCAGTGTTGATATATTTCGAAAACAATTTACAAAGTTCATCGTTAGCATTCGGAAGGTATTTCAGTTGCTCGTAAACGACTGAAATATCATCAGTTGTCCCCTGCGTAAAAAGCCCATAGTCTTTCAATTTGTCTAAAAGTATATTCAGTGCTTCTTCAATAAAAACTTTTTTCATTGCTTGTACCGCATCGTTTCCAGATTGCAGATCAATGCATTTGATACACATGGTCATCTCTTGCTTTAATCCCTCCTGGACTTTATTAAAATACTCCATTGTTGGCCCTAGAAGCAGACGATCTCTCTCCCGCTTGTAATATGCTACCGTTTTAATCAAATACATCCCTTTGAAGAATGTATCGAACAGATCTAGTTTAACCAGCATGACTACGATATTCCTGACCAAATTCATATCTGGGTTGTCACACGGAAGTTGGTCCCTTATGCGATCAATTATAACAAACAAATAAGCCATCTTATGGAATACCGTTGTTTCCCTAAAAACTTGTACTATAATCGCATTGTGGCAAATGGACTCGATGTTGTACTTTCTTCTTTCCTTCTTAACATTATGAACGACAAATGGAATGTACAGGTTCTTCATGTAAGATACTTTGAGTTTATAATTCTCCCAGAATTTCTGTACTGCCACAAGGAATTCTTCTTCGTCATAAGTAATCAGCTTCATTACTTGAACACATAGATACGTCTGAAGAATTTCTTCAAGAATATTGTGAACAGTTTCGTCCTCTTCCAACGTGCAAAGATTCTCAACGACATTATATAGCTCGGAATAGGAAACAGCTAGTGGTTGATCGTAAAGAATATTGTAGAGCTCACGTTCAAGAAGAGCAGTTTTTTCTGCTCTAATTGCTTCATAGCGTGGACCACTGTGAGGATCGGAGAATGATGTCTCAAGCTGATTCATGGTCGATATAGTATACTCTGAAGATTTCGAGAAATTTGAGAATTACAGGTAAACAATTACATTGTTTCCATAGCACACTAAAAGTAAAACATTCACATTTATTAATAAGAACAGTTTTAGGTGGTTGGGAATTAGTAGATTATAGCCATAGTAGACTATGGTTTATAATCTTTAATTAATTGATTAACCATCATCACCGAAAAGCTTTATAACGCTTTATAACACAAATATACTGCGTGCTCTCCATTGATTTGTGACGTTAAATGCAGACATCGACTAATAACAGTGCCTTTAAATAATCACAATTATTAAACAATCATTATCATACTATTTACAGCAAGTTTTGAATATGTTGTATCAACTTAACAAAATGTGTCTCTGACAATTGAAATGAAGAAGAATCAAAACACATTTATTTCCATTCGGAGATGAAGATTTTACACTAAATGACGTACATTTTCAATTACCCTCAATTGTTTAAATAGTAATATTAAAATCTAATTTATGCATTAATGCAATAAGTCTATTTTATAAGTCCTACGGTATTATTTCACGTGTATATAATACATAACTATGCATAATTAAAATGTATCATTGACTACCGCATTTCGTCTAATTGCAAGTTCTAATTAACATTCGATTTCAATACTGGAACAATCTTTGTGACTTGTGTCACTTTACGAAAATACATAACACATTTATATCATGTAGACTAAGTAGTATTATTTCAATAATAACTTTCCATACATTGGCAACCCTACATTGAGGTGTAAATGTCTGTGACTTCTTCTAGACATTGTTTACACGGTTTTTTTGGTATCATTGGAATGTGAAGGAAGTATTGGAGGAAATCTTTCTTTAAAATTACTTGTAAATAGAGAGATACATTGGTTTTTGGTGCAAACATCTATAACAATGATATCTACGATATTGTTCGATTTGTCTTCGAATATAACTTACAACGAGTTGTATAGTAACAATGTCGATATGAACGATGATTCATTTTAGAGCTTTCAAATATTTTTGGGGAGCAATTCATTAATATTAATTCTTGCAATTGCATTTAAATGATTTTGTAAATGTGGAAACAACGCAAACCATACAGATTGTTCATGGTTTAAACAAACTACTTATATGTTGAAATCAAGCACAATTTAATTTTTAATTTGTGTGTCTATAACAATTGCTAGTTTAATTTCAACTGTATCCCATTTCATTGGAGAATATTTCTTGGATTAGTAGTGTACTGTTTTTCTATTTTAAACAGACTAAACAAACTAGTGCTAAAAATAGAATTTTCCCAATGATAATTTGAATGACGTTTAATTAAACGAATTTAATTTATCTTTACTTGGATTTAGCGATTTTTCGTTGTGAGATTTTGCACATGTTGTGCATTAAATATAAATCTAATTAATATTATTTAGCCTATTAAGCAAATCTATGCTAAAATTTTATTTATCGATTATGGCTAATGTAATACTTTATGTACATACATTTTTTATTCACAAAAATGGAAATTACTTGAAACAAGTACCATCTATTTTCATACTTGAAACCTATAATCGAAATAACACCAAATAGGTTGGTGAGATCACAAGCAAATATTTTATTATTTAGCATAGGCAAGATAAATAAAACTAAGCTGATAAATCCAATTGAATAAAATATGCATTAGATTAGATTGGAATATTTGATCTAATGTAATGTAGTGAAGTGACCATTTACTGCTGATACGTGGACTTGTATTTATCTGAAAATCGGTTATCTGTTGCGTTGCAATTGTTGTCAACTAGTTGTAATTGGAATTCAGTTACGGAATGCTAAGATCATTATTTCCCGCAAATATTTTCTTTGAAATTGGAAAATGACCTTGTGATATTTGGAATACAAGACAATAACTATAATTTCTTACATGTAATAATTTTGTAATATTATAAGGCTGTGTTTATTATTGTCTTACGTTTCTCTAATCTTGTAAAATACATAACGCAATCCTTTCCTATGATTACTCAGTTTATGCCTAATATTATTTCGAATGTAAAATGCGCTTTCGATTTACGTGAGTTGTACACTTTAATTTTCTATAATGTGGCATAAAACTGACTTAAATTCGCTAGTTTTCTTATTCACGCTTACTGCAACTTGAATCGATATACAAGGTTTAAGCTAAGTAACAAATTGACAGATAAAATTTAATATGGAGAGTATCAGGGAAAGCAGAACCTTGGTGAATAATAATATAAAATTTGTGGGACGGCTAATTAAGCCCAGCTTTGGAAGCAGCAAAACATATCAAAAGTTGTATACCTACATTTTCACAACCAAATGACCTCTGAGAGATATATAAAGTAGTTGCCTGCAATATGTCAGGATCAATAAATACTTTATATCAACAATCAACAAAAGTTGTCAGTACTTATCACGTATAATAAATTAGTTGATCGTACTTATACTATACTTATACTATTTAATATAGACTAACACACTCGGGCGGATTGAGTGGGCCAAACACATTCAATTCGTACATGCTGGCAAAGACGATGAAGATGACATACCACACCATCAGGACCACGCCGAGTTTGCGGTCCAGTTTCCAGCCGTTCATGTGCACAGCCACCACGAGGAACAGCACCGTGGATAGGAGAGATAATGTGGAGTATGTCAGACCTGGAACAAAAACAAAACACAAACATTATTATTTAAAGCAATGTGGATTTGTTAACAAATTCGCCCTGCATAAAACATCTACAGTTTATATCACCTAAAATTGATTGCTTATGACTTTAAAGTAAATTGTACCTTTACTAATGACATTCACATGGGATCCTGGTTTAATAATAGCAGTCTGGATAAACCAAGGAAGCCCAAGACATACTAAAATATCGAAGACGTTGGATCCTACTGCGTTGGACACAGCCATATCACCATAACTATAAGAAAACAAAACCCAAATGCAAAATACAGATTTGATTAAGACATCAAATTAATTATTTACCCTTCCTTGATGACCGCAATGCTGGACAATGCATCTGGAACAGACACTCCCGCCGCTACAAATGTCAATCCCATCACAGTGTCCGGAATGCCCAAGGTGGTTCCTATCAATTGTAAATAACCCCACATTAGGGCGGCTTGAGATAATTTAATAAAATGTTAACTTTACCAATGATGGTGATCATCCAAACCATGAAATACGAGTAGAACGAAATCCAAATCATTGAGATACAGAAAGTAAATGGATACCAGTTTCTGTATTCTTCTGACTTGCAGTCAGGCATTGTTTTCCGACACATGTAGTGAATCGGAAAGACGATGAACCATGTTACTAGGTCTACCATTGTACCTTCTGCCCAGAAATAATTAATGAATCATTGATTCATTCAGGACTTGTTTTATCAAATTAACTACCTGTTGGCTTCTCAAGTGGGTTTATAGCAGGTGCATTAGGATTATTTTCTTTAGGTGTGTAATAACTGGGTGCTACCATTGGTTGAGCAGGTTGCCCAGGCTGTCCGGGTTCAGTTTGTACTTGATTCAAGCTGGGACCACTCATTTCATCATAACCTAGCGATATTACAATATTATAGTAAATTAACTTTCTATACAATTTCACTAGCAACTGCAAATATTAAATCTACACTGCCAATTTACATTAACAATAACATAACATAAACAATTTCAATTTGAATTACCTTGCTCCACGTTCTCCGGGTCAGCAACAGGACTTCCATAACTAGCACGTTTATTTTTTTCCTCATCCAAAGCCTTGTAGTTGCTAACAATAGCTGCGTTCTCCTCAGGTGTGGGTAATTTGAATGGCAATGGAAGTGTATGTGCCCACGCTTCCAGCAAGGGATTAAAGTGGAGAGCAATGCAGTAGACCATGTACATAACTAACATGAATAATGACTCCCCCCAACTGATTGTATCGTTGTAAATTGTAAACAACATGATCAAGATCGATAGAGCATAGAAGAAACAATCCCGGACTAGAGGCCACCAATTTAGATAGCTGATGGTGGATGTGCAGAGGGCACACACGGAGATGACAAACATTATGTTGAAGACAGCAGATCCAATCACACCAGAAACACCTTAAGCAGGAACATAATAATTTATATTATGGCTGGCTGTTTTTGTTGATGAAACTGATGACCTACCAATATCATCTTGGGCAAAGAAAACCCCAATGATTACAGTAGCTAATTCAGGAGCAGAACTACCAGCTGCCATAAATGTAGCACCAGCTACATCTGGAGATAACTTCAGTTCTGAAAGTAAAATCAAAATATTATTAGCAAAAGTTTATAAATTTTATGTACTTTGTAAACGGTCCGATTGGATTAGGTTTGCTCTACCTTCGCATATCCGATCCAATGACGCGACAAAATACTCATCGCACACTATGGCCAATCCTAGAAACGTGTACGCGGCCACCAACACATGAAGCAACAATCCACCATGCTTCCGTGCCGAAGGACCCATTAATGGTTGAGGGAACTAATAAACAGAAACGCATAATTAGACAATCTGCCCAAACAACTATACGCAACATCGCTATATATATACATAACTATTAAATTCGTATCTCAAACAAAGTAATTAAACTCTTACTTGTTCAATTGCAGGTGGTGTACAATTAGTTCGTTTGGCTCTCCACGTTGGATGCCCTTTATAAGCTGCTTTTGTCGTACGTACCATAGGTGGAACAGTTGTAACTTCCTCCTTTCCTTTTTCCTTCGTAAGTTCTTTTTCTTTCTCACGTTCCTCTCGTTTTTGTGGTCCTATCGTACTCTTTAAAGCCAAGGATGGTGATGATGTAACTGCCTTAATTGTGTCCCTCACTTTCTCAATCTGTTCTTGGGTTTCCTTCACCGGATCTTTCAACGATGCCTTTGCAACATCAGCAGCCTTCTGCTCCAATGTTGCTTCATCGACTTTATTGTTGGAATGTTCTGAGAGTACATGAATAATAGAGTATATAAGGAAGAAGACTGATATTTGGAGGAACTTGTGGCGTCTTGTGCGTCGCATCCTAAAACAACATTAAAATGTACATTAAAAAAAGAATATAGATTGGCAATAAATTTCATTTATGCGACGTATAAGAATTGCTTCACACGGACCAAAACTGTAAAATTTCACTGGCTTACATTGTTCGATAAAGATTAAAACAAAACACAAATCAGAGTCAACGGAATGTTGTGTTATCATTGGAAACTGCAAACCGGTGACGGTATGTCATTCCCAGGCAATGCGTTTTTGCGCCAACGCCCATGGGGCGCTTGAGTTATTTCCCGCCCATTTGGAAAACCTCGTCATAGCTGAGCACGACCCACTAGCATTTAAACTCGCCGTATAAATATTTATGCACTGCGGCGGTGTTTGCTCGTTTTGGGTAGTTGTAAATAAGAGAGATTGGAGGTTTGGAGATGAGGTCGTCTCTCCAAGGAGCACTTGTTATGTTATTATTTCATGGGCCTGAAGCCATATATGAGCGTATGAGAGTTTCCGGTTACGGTAATAAACTTGTTACAATTTAAAATTGAGGGTAAAGTAAAATAAAACACGCCGACAGAAATATAAATGAATACTTATAGAAGTAATAGAAAAAATCAAGTGGGATGAGCAGTTTTATTACAACCAAATACTAGAATGGTTGGATTTGGTATGAAGGGATTTGGTATTGGTCCTTTGATTCAAACTTAAATAATGCTCCTTTTCTTCGTTCAATAAACCCTAACAAACTTCTATTCCCATTGAAAGAAAATCCTTCCAAACTGGGCCTCCAATTATTTCTCATTCCAGCAATTTTACGCACCAAATCAGACAATTTGGACAACACCAGACCAAGTTATAAATCGTTCTGAATACGGACGGAAATAATACTCACTCAAAGATGTCAAATACTCAATGGAGGGCATTCGCGAGATGTCACTACCGCAAAAGAGAGTACAAACTATGCGGGATTCTAAAGGACGTATGAATGGCCATCAGTAAGATGCTTCCGCGGATATCCAACAACGATAAGTGGTAAAGAGTGCTCCAAATATAATGGCGATATGAACTATGGAAAGCTTCGGAGAACAAACTGAACAAACGAATTGACGCTATTAATTCCCAAGCTGTTTATACACCGTAATGAGCATACAATGCATTGAAAAGATTAATTAATGAACCTCGAAATGTAAAAATCATGATAACCAAGAAAATAAATCGCTACCATAAAACCATTCACTTGATCTATTTTTCTCCTTGCAGTTAAATCTAGGATGGCGTCGTTGTTGCAAAATAACAATTTTCGATCTTATATGGTCCACCACCGTCACCAGCCAGCATAACTCAACTTGTCCTCCACATGTGTCCTTCGACGAATCACGACCCCTCGTCGTCGACGACGGCGAACGTGCACGGCACGTAGAGTGACCTTTGATGTTAGTATTCGCGCTGCGTTCAACATCGTCGATCTTTGAAAACCTTCAAAACGCGCAAATGATGTATCAGACTATCAACTTTGTCATCTTTCTTCTCCTTCGGAGTTTAAGGGATGCGCACAATGTGGCGGCATCATAAAGGTGATAATTTTACACAATGTTACAAATTATATACGGTCCTAGGAAATTTGAACAATTTTAAGACCTTTGGTGTAAAGTTTGATATCCTAGGTACAAACTATTAGAATTTGATTCGATTTTAAGTTGATATATTGTAATTGATTGAAGTTATTTATAGGCCACTTCATTTTAAGGTCCTGTTTGTTGTTACAATGTGCAACCCATGGCAGACAGCGCGTGGGGCAGCTTCCCGCTCGTGTATCCACCACCACCTCGGGGATCAATACCTTTTCCTTTGCCATATCATAATCTTTTGCTTTCTCGGTCTTCCGCGCTCAGAGAGCTTCACGAGCAACGTTTAGAGAATTATCAATGGCATATGGCTACCACCTAACCTAAACATAGATGATGTATCTCCAGAAATTCCTTTTTCTCCTTTTTTCTACTCAAAAACATCACAATATTTCTAATGTAATATACAATTTCATAATGTCAGTGAATTATATGATCAAATCCAATGAATTGTATTTTCGTAAAAAATATGTCCCCAAAAATGTTCTAAGAGAGACAAGAAATTGTAATATCAATTTTGTGCCATCAGGAAGCTCTGGCTCCTAGTGCGTGGCAAATAAATGAAGGCGACTGCTTTAGGTTGGAGGCTGCCAATGTGCCACATTGGCGGCGACGTTACATCGAAGTACTGGAAAGGGGGCAGAACGACGTAATAAAATCTTGATTAGAGTGCCAGAGTCGGCGGGTGTAAGCAAATTCATGGTGTTTACATTTTATTCACGAGACACATTGCACGTGATTCGCTTCAACGACATTGGCGTGAAATGTTCTCGCGTTTGGAATAATTTAGCTCAGATTTTTCCGGAGATGAAAAATGTTGCGCGTAGAATTAGTTTTAGTGTGACTTGAATTTCAAATTGTAAATAATAAAAACCAGTAATTTGTTGAGAAAATCAAATT
>JAODGC010049541.1:0-16771 GCA_027574925.1 Ecitoglossa quadriceps | reverse complement strand
CTCTTTAAACACTAACAACAAGAAAGCATACTACGGGAGCGTGTCAGTCTCCTTTTTACTTTCACTACCTACGCACTGCATATCTTCCGACTCTCTCATGTGCCAACTCTGCTCTCTATAGAAGGCAGGTAACCTCAAACGTCCTTATAACATAAAATATTTTAAAGTAAGTTCATCTTAATACAATGAATGTCATAAACCTTGCAACTACGATCAACAAAACATTTAACATATAAATATATTATGACGTGATGATGTTTTATTTCTGTGGGCAGAGTGTAACAAAGCATTGGCCATACCGAAAACTGTTCAGACTAAACGAATAGAATAAACGAGTGTTGTATTGTGCTACCGCCAAACCCCTGATTCCTAGAATGCCACCCTAATACGAACGATTCAAGCAATGTTGGCTACTCTTGCTTTACTATATTTCTTTTTCTTCAGTCCTGAAGAAGGCAACAAGCCCACAATGTTCTTAAACATTAATAAATAGTGTCAAAGAAAACTCATTTCAATGCAACAAATATGGGACACTTTATAACCCAGCTTCATAGCAACAAACCACTTAATATTTATTATTTTTAATAATAAGTAATGAAATTATGAAATGCAGTTGTACTATATTATTATCCAACTTAATACCTATTTTATTACCCATTGATAGTTCTTGCAGTCATAGTTGTAGTTAAATTCAGTGAATTGCATTCCATTATTGCACATTGCAAATTATAAATTTATTGTAAATGGGTTCAATGGGTGTTAACCATGTGTGTGCACATAACAAAATGACAGGATGACCTAATGTTAAACTCTCCGCACAATGTGGTTGAATAATAACAATAATCATCATCGTTGAATGCCGAATTCTCGACAACCTCAATACTTCCATGTGATAACAGTTTCTGGAATCAACCAACATATTGCAGGTTATTGCATTTCAAGTTAGGTGATTAACATTCCCTAGAAATTTAGTACATTTATAAATGTACTTTGAAATTGATACATTTTGATTTGTTTAAAATTTTTGGCAATTTCCAAAAATATCTGATAGAATATATTGATAGAATATGTTTTATTAAAATTTTTTTCGTTTTTGCTTTTCGCTTACACCTAAAGAATTTAAAGCAAAATAATAAACTTAACAAATACCCATTGTTATTAAGTTGTTATATATTATATAAAGCTAATCAAAAATTTGGTTTGATTCAATTCGATAGTCACTATTAATTCTTACAGAAAAATTGCAGCGTCACTCTGTCATTCTCAGTCTTTCGCTCTACTTCCACTCCACATATCCAGTATTTTCTATCTTGTTTCAGATGTTTACTCTGCGCAATGTCCACAAATTAGTTACACGAAGACTAATGTAGCTATAACAATATAATTATCGTCAAAATATTCTACGTAATGCCAAGAATACGAAATTAAATAACTAATTATAGTGGAATTTGCGAATTCGGTAAAAATCAATGTTTTACAGTTACTTTTGACTTATACCCTAACATTTTGCTGTTTATCTATGTAAACAACATACAATATAGTCTAGTAATATTATTTCCGCAATTAACTATTGGTAGGTGACTTAAATAAGTCAAATAAATAAATTATATTGAGCGAATTTATATAGAGGTTATTTCATCGATAGGTCAAAGTGGGAATTGAATGCAATCCAAATTTTCATAGGAAATCTCGTAGATCAGACTAACACTATCTTGGTAAAAAACGATATGATTGCATGTAAATCTATCAAAAGCAATTGAGATGGAATAGAATTTTACTCCTTTACTTTTACTCCTAATAAAAGAAAATTTATTTGTTTGAATCTAATTTCCAAACCCCATGCTCATACGATTTCCTCACTTAAATTGCCAATTTCCTCCAACGTACAATAGTGTAAAATTAATGAAGTTATTAATAAGCCGGCGTCTTCAATAAGTCGCTTCTTCAGCTATTTGCTAATTGGCTTGCTAAGATATTAATATTATTACTCAATTTCCATCCTTCGGAAGAAACTTTCGAAAAGTTTTAGAGCTAAATTAATTAGCACTCTAATTGATTAATTAAGTTCGAAATTATCCGAAATAATTAACTAGGATGCTATCAATTATTTAAATTCGTGCAATGCGGCGTCATTGTCAACAAACGACTTAATTAGCAAGTATTTTATACCGTCTGCATTAAATGGCACTGATAAAACTATTAACTCTCTTGCCTTAAAGCGTAATTATTATTTCTTCAGATGACTCAACTTGTTCCTTACATTTCCATATTAAGCCATCCACGTGGAGTGTCGTGGCGCGTTCATAAATTGTAACGAAATAAACGCATTGCCGCTCGTAAATATTGCAGATTAAATAATACCCATTGGAAAGACTTAAATATTTAATCGTTTCAAAGAGGTGCGCGTGTAACGACAAGTGACTGGGTGGCACGCATGTGCGCATGAATATTCGTACTCAGTGAGTGAAATCCCATTTTGGTCCATTCGAGAAAAGGTCGGTCGAAATGACGCGTAGGCAGGAAGAGTGTCGTCGGCGGCCATATGCTGACTGATTTAACCGACTTAAGTCATCATTACACATTTGCTGCCTTGCGTCGCACTGTTGATTTTAAATGCTTGCGGATTACATCATTGTTTGGCCAAAGTGCACTGAGTACATGAGGTGCAATTGCAGACATTGCTAAGTATACGCCTGAGTCAGTTTACGACCTAATGCTGCATTTATGATTTGATGGGTGAAAATTGATGTCATTGTTGTTATTTCAAGAGATTGTCATGCATTGACTAATTGGGATTAGCTTGTGGAAGTAATTGTGCAAGATGTTGGAATTAATTGACTTTCAAATCATATACGGTATACACTGGGTGTCATAAATTGTTCGGAAAAACACAGAAATAGAAATTGAGTCACGCAATAAAAGGTTGCGTTGATGACAAATTGTTGTGCAAAAGTGACATACTGTATGTTTTTTGTCTTCTTTGTCTTCAAACTTATTGAGAGTTTGAATTTCAATCAAATATTGTAGAGTAACTAAATCAAGAAATACAAATCTGTAAATTCATATAAATAGTATCATTAATAAGCTTTCTATTGATATATGATAATATATACTAGGTGTTTACAAAAATTGATATTAAATTAGTTGTCTTCCCAAACAAAAAAGTCAAAGCAAAGTTTGTGAGTGATTTATGAATTAAAATTTCAGATAAATCTACACATAAAAATAAACACGTAATGTGATTAATTTATACATTCCTTAAATAACATTCCAATGATGTATCATAACCTCCATATAGGGTAAATTAATTTGTTAACTTTTTAATATGTAAGATAAAATCAATTATAAATTTGAAGTCTCATTTATCATTAAACTGTCATCAACAATACCAATGGAATTAATGTGGTTGATAGAGAATTTCATAAACAACAAATTGATATATAATAATTTATACAATGTGTTTCCCTAATAAAACTGAAATGACATTTATGCGTTAATTGCTGAAACAAAACAGAAATCCCAATTATTGTGTATTGAAGTAAATGTAATTTTTAGGAATAATAATATCAACAAATTAAACTAAAATAATATATAGTCAAAAAAGCAATTAATCAGCTTTTAATTGATGTGTATTACTTTGCATAAATTGATTTACATTACCAACAATTCATCTATTTTCAGTGTGAAAAAAACAACAACAAAGTTGATGCGGTTGGCAGAGAATTGAATTAGCAACAAATTAGTAAATAACAATACATATACAATGTGTATCTGAAACTTGACTTAGAAGACACTTAAGTGTTAGTTACTAAAACAAAAATCCTACTCAATCTGTATTCGAATTGATTTGATTGTTAACTAGAACCAAATTAAAATTACAAATTACAAAAACGTTTAAATAATAATTCTATTGCTTCGTTATCAATTGATATCAAGCAGCACATACAGGGTGTTTTCCATAATCAGCTTTTAGGTTATGTACATTTAAGTTACAATTAGTTGGACAAAACACATGATTGAATTATATGTGTAATGTCAATTATATGGAGAAACTAAGATTATTAACTAATTAATTAATAATTTTTATTTATACAAGGTTTTAATGTGGAATAAGTGTCATAAGTGTCATAAAAAATAACTTTTCAAATAACAACCTCAAGCTCAGAACACTTATTTTTGTGGCTTTAATTTGAGACGGGTGTAAATAAAAATATGAATATTAAATATCATCTTAAAGTTGTAGTTCCAAGCATCTCTAACTTTCACGATAACCTTTTATGCTTTTTTAAAACTTTTCTTATTTCTATGTTTTTTCCTAGAATTGTTTGCATTTTTCATTTATATTTAGAACATAAATACAATTAACTTTTGTGAGTCACGTAGAATAAATAAAAATTCCTCTACTATAATCTAAAACAATTTAAACCATAAAAATCTCATGAAAATCCTAAAAAATAATTTGAAATTTGAGCAGATCTTTCCAAATGAGATGCATTCTCCTCGCATACCTGTTGCCTATTACAGGTAGGAGGGTAATAGGCAACAGATGCATGATGATAGGGCGCAACGTCGCAACCAATTACTATAATGAATAGTTATGTTTGACAGCATTAAAATCCTCCACGTTTCCAACGAAGTTGTTGCAACTTTATCTCTCCTTTCAAACATCATGCAGTTTTGATTGTTTTTCTATGTGATTTCCATAAATCACTGAAGTGACTTAAGTCATTTTAGTCACGTACATTCGTGTTGTGGAAAATCACATGTATCTATTATTCCTTCACATCTAACTATTGTTACTCTATGGTGGACGAGTGTTTTGCGCAAGTGGGCATTTGAAACTTTCGCACTTGGATGAATATATACAGAGAAGGCGTGAAACGTGAAGAGAGAGCAAAGTATCAGATGTAAATGGGCTTTAGAGGGTGGGATGTGCTAGTTTGGAAGGCAACCAAGTGTGAAAACCACCCAGGAACTAAAGTGGTATGACTTAAACCCTTCATCATAGGGAGAGGGAACATATTTATCGCTTGAGATCTGAGGAGAAAAATGACCACACAAAGTCGGACATTCAGGTACCAAACATTATTATGAATTGTTATTACATACAGAATGTGTTTGCATTCCAGAAAATAAATTTAAGAAAAATTGACGGATGAACTTTTTTACCAGGAACTACAAATGACACTAGTTAAAAAAATAAGCAAATATTCTATCGATTGGATATAAGTACGTTCTGATTATTGACTACGATTGCTTAAAAAATATTTAGCTAGCAAAGAGGTTATATCCCACTTAATAAAACACTTTGTTTTATCAACTTCCTCTTAACTGCCATTTAAGTCGAGTTAGAGATACACATTGCGTATATTGTTATAAACTAATTTCGAAATTTAGCTTCTCCATTTTATTGATATTACACATGTAATTTAATTTTGTGTTTTATCAAACTTATTGTAACTTAATTGTACATAACCTAAAAGCTGACTGTTGCAAAAATCCTGTATCTCGTATTTTAGATCAATTGAAAGCTAATTAACAAAATGCTAATCAAGATATTCTTGTACTTTGATTGTAGAATTTGCTTATCGTTAAAAATCACATCAATATTCGCGATGATTGAATGGATTTTTGTTTGTTTTTTGTTTGATCATTGGCATTGTTCTTATTTAGGGTTTTGTGGTGTATAACCGAGTACCGTACTAATACCCATGCCGATCAGAGACAGACACCGTACTTGACTTTTCACCCATGACCGCCCGGTAGCTGAATCACTTGTTCGGGAGGATGCCTACCTCTGTTTAATATTTTATACTACTAGTTAAACATTTAACTTGTTCTATATCTCTGAGATCAATAGTTAAGTACTTAAGAGTAAAATTGCTAAAAAAGAATTACAAAAGTCACTTTTAAAAATGTATCGTATTGTTTTATTTTTTTCATTTCAACCATTGAATCGTAATAAATTCCTATGCTTTCAACTTAATCAATTCATCACTCGCCGTTCCACTTTTAATAACCGATTCCCGTTGCACTTGGTAAATGTCGACGGAGTAATCGCAATTATCATCGAGCATCATGTCGAAGCGCATTCGGGTTGGAAACGCGGTCATTTACATTTTGATAATCACGCTCATCAATAACACGAAAAGCTACGACGTGAAGAATGATGTAAAAACGATATGGAACGAATTGCGGCAAAAGCGCTGAGTGGCTTGAAAGCTCGATTGACTCGATTCATATTGTAATTAATGAAAGCGAGAAAAACGCTGGGGATTTGCATTGAAAATGTGAAAAAAGCATGACGGTGTAGAAATTATTAGCGTTAGGCAACTTTAATCACACGTCCAACTCATAATTTCTGAAATCGTTTAACATAAGTTATTTTATCCAGTAAACATTATACTAAATAATTAATCAGGTGAATAGATGTATTAGCTCTCTATTCAAGGCATTTCATAAAGAGATGATTAAAATGTTACAGAAAAAATGATTGAGTTTCATCTTAACCTGAAGAGTTTGAGTTGTACCAATAAAAGTAATAATTTCATGAGTAAATAATAATTTTACGTGTTCATAGTATATATAGCTAGAGTATATTAACGGGACTTTGTTATGCAAATTGTTAGAAAAAAGAATTATTGATAGATATTGCATAGACGGTTTCCAAAGATTGACTACAAGATGGCAGCACTGCGATGTGGGTTGCTAACTTCACATCTAACAAAAATCCGCAACTTTTAAACACGAAAATATATCTAAGCTATCTAAAAGCATCAAGAATAGTCACTTAATACTGCATTAGATTTTATTGCATAAATTCCAGTATAGGTTAAATCTGGATTGATATTTTTGATTTGAAGGAAAATTAAAATGGTGATGAAAATGTGTGCATTCCATAAAACATCAAATAGGAATTAATCTTTACCGACCAAACTTAAATACTAAGAGTAAAAAAAATTAAAACCAAAAAAGTTGCAACGTATTTTTATGGAATCTCTATCAAAGTTTGTCAATTACAAGAAAATATACATTAAATTTCATTAAAACACTTTCGATATATTAGTAAAGTACTAAATATATTTCCCAGACTTGAAAATCAAATTATAACCTGAGTTTCATTAATTTTGAACGTTTCTATGCAACCAACACAATGGCTGTACAACAAGTTGCCTATATCAAACATAATCATAAATTCCATGATTCGAATAACGCATCTACGTTGAAAATACCAGTTTCAAACGCATTTTCCACGTATAAAGATGACAGCACAAACTCCATATCATTATTGCCGCCAACTGAGCGAAGCACATTGCAAGAATAGTAACAATTGCCAGACACAATCAAAAGTGACTTGTGAGATGCTAGCTCGCCTGCATTCGCTGGCTGGAAGGCATCGTACCGACCATTGTAAGCTCGGATCCTGTTTATCTTCCCGGCGTGCACGAGTAGGAAGTGCGAGATGAGGCGGCGTGTAAATGGACGCGAAACACCTTTCGAACTCTAACGGTGTCTGCGCTTTGTGCGCGGCCCCGGAGTTATAAAAGCTCGTCAGTGCGAGACGTAGAAAGTCGACACTCGACGATAAAGCATTGAACAATATCATGAATGGCGCTGGTGATAAGGAAATTATTTTATCGTTTAATTAATGTGCTGCGGGAATGTGCTATACTAACAAGGTGCAATTATCAATCGCATCTGCTAATGCAAGTGGTTTCGGTGGTGTTGGTTTTACAAGCGGATAATTGCGAAATTAGAAGGAGAAGAAGGGACTGATTGAAGTGGAATTTGATGGAGAATTTAATTGTTTATCGAATAACATCATTGGACGCACAAGGAATCTTCTTATTTCCTAATAAATTTGATGTTTTGTAAGATGTGTTGCCTAATTATAAAGCAATAAAATAAAACTTTATGTGATTTAAAGGAAAAATAATTATTGTACTATGAATTTACTTGAAGATATAATAAATATTACAAATATCTTTCAACACGTATTAACACGAAAATGTTCCAAAGCAAATGTTGATTGGTTTTTCAGTAATATTTTCTACAAGCTGATAATTGGGAAAGTAAAAGAAGAGAGGATAAGATTAAAGTAGAAGTAAATAAAGAATTTAATTCTTTATTGAATAAGCATCATTGGATGTACATGAAATCTTCTGATTTCTTGATAAAATTGATGTTTTGTAAGATATGTTTCCTATGGTGAAAAAATCGATGTACGCATGGTTGCCTACGGTAATTTCCAGGCAATAAAATAAAACTTTAAGTGATTTAAAAGCAAAATAATTGTTGAACTATTGATCTTAACTTAACTTTCAGCACGTACTAACAACACAATATTGTAAAGCAGATTTTGTTTTCTTTTTCACTGATATTTTTTTTACAAACTGATAATTGGGAAACTAAAACGAGTGAGGAGGACATTAAAGCGGAATTTAATAGAAAATTTAATTGTTCATTATATAACATCATTGGATGCACAAGGAATATTCTTATTTCTTAATAAATTTGATGTTTTGTATGATGTGTTTCCTATGATGAGAAATTCGATGTACGTTTGGTTGCCTACGATACTTTCAAAGCAATAAAATGTAACTTTATGTGATTAAAAGGAAAAATAATTATTAAACTATTAATTTAGTTGCAGATATAATAAATATTACAATTATCTTTCAACACGTTTTAACAACAAAATGTCCAATGTAAAGTTTGTTTGGTTTTTCAGTAATCTTTTTTACAAGCTGCTAATTGCGAAAGTAAAGTAAGAGAGGAAAAACTTGAAGTGGAAGTAAATAAAAAATTTAATTGTTTATCAAATAAACATCATTGGATGCACAAGAAATCTTCTTATTTCTTGATAAAATTGATGTTTTGTAACCTATGTACGCATGGTTGCCTACGATACTTTCAAGGCAATAAAATATAACTTTAAGTGATTTAAAAGCAAAATAATTCTTAAACTATTGATCTGATTACAGATATAATAAATATTAAAATTAATTTTAAGCACGTATTGACAATAGAATGTTGTAATGCAGATTTGGTTTTCAGTAATATTTTTCTAGAAGCTGATAATTGGGTAACTAAAATGAAAGAGGAAAAGATTGACGTTGAAGTTAATAAAGAATTTAATTGTTTATCAGATAAACATCATTGGATGCACAAGAAATCTTCTTATTTCTTAATAAAATTGATGTTTTGTATGATGTGTTTCCTATGATGAGGAATCTGATGTACGCATGGTTGCCTACGGTACTTTCAAAGCAATAAAATATAACTCTATGTGATTAAACGGCCAAATAATTATTGAACTATTAATCTAATTGAAGATATCATAAATATCGCAATTAACTTTCAGCATGTATTAACAACAGAATGTTCCAATGCACATTGGTTTTTCAGTAATATATTTTTTTACAAGTTGTTAATTAAGAAACTAAAAGGAAGTGCAAAACGATTAAAGTAGAATTCAATATAAGGTTTAATTATTTATCAAATAAAATCATTGGATAGCCAAGGAATTTTCTTATTTAGCGATAAAATTAATGTTTCCCAAGATGTGTTTCATGTGGTGATGTACGCATGGTTGCCTTCATTAATTACCCAACAATTCCAATTCACTGAATAAGAACTTAATTATTTAGCAATTAACCTAATTGAGTTTGTGGAAAATATAATAATTATATATACATAATCAACTTGGCTTTAGAATGTGTTTTCAACAGATTGTATTGTGGTGTATGTATGGTTGCTTATATTTTATTAAAACGTCCACAAATGCAATTTCTCAGTTGTCTTCGCAAATTGTGCGAAACTCCTCCACACTCAAATTCACTAAAATTCCCACGTGCATACCTTCCAGTGCGCAGATAACACAATGGGCTCAAGAATGAAGATTTCCAAGTGATAACGCAATAACGTCTGAGACATGTCTGCCAAAAGAAAATTGCGTTTGCTGTCGGCGGCTTGTAATTGCATTCGGCCCGTAAACGATAAAACATTTCTATGCAAGCACCGCAATGCCATTTGTTGGAATAATTAATTCATTAACACCACTTGGAATACGACGCACACAGAATGTTTAACACGCCAAGTCACACAACTCGTAATTTTGTCAAAACATTTACGTGTACGCGCGTAAACTAATTGTTTATTTGTTATTGGTTGATTCTTACGATGGCTTCGGGAGTGTTCCACGAAAGATTATGCGGTTTGCGCGTGAAATTCCACACTCCTTCTGGTAATTCCGCCAAAGACAACAACACTTGGGTGTGCAGAAAGTTTTTCGCTTCGTTTCATGCGTGTTTTACTTATTGCATTGCCCGCATTGTGTTACGCTTTCTTTGGTGATTTACTAAAGCTTCCTCCTTGTTTGCCATCAGGAGGTATTTTCATGAGAAAAGCAACTCTAGTTGGATTCCGTTTCATCAAGGCATTGTTCTACTGTACAAGTGCTACTTGAAGCTGTCACTTGTCACACCACAACAACCAGTAGCGTAATGTAGATGCACTTGAAATTTACTTGCAAATGGCACGCATTAATCATGCCAGTATTTTATTGCGCGATGTGGCAACGTTACATCCAGAACAGCGGATTTCCTGTGGCGTCCCCTGCGAAACTCCCAGCCTCAAACAACACCAACATTCGCAGGATTTTTATGACTTGTACCGAGTGTCTCGTCTGTACTGGGTGGCCAATACAATTATTGCAATTGCATAGGTTGGTGAAGACACATTACCAAGCCAAGCAGATCAGAAATAGACGCGTAGAGGATGATTATTACTTATGCGGACCTTTCCTGGCAATTTCCTTTGTTGTCTTACTGTACGTGCCTCCCACGTAAAGATTAGAATGGAATTTAATTACATTGTGCTGTTGTACAATGCACATACATTGTCAATAATAATATCAACATAATAAGGCATTTAATGATATCAAGAAGTAGTCTAAATGAGAAGTTTATATTTATATCTTTTGAGGTTATTTTCTACTAATCTATTGGTTTTCCGAAAGGTCATTCAAAGTGAATTTGTTTGGTAATAAGATAATCTAATAGACAGAATTTAAAAATTTATCCAGATTGATGCTGGGACAGCTAGGGAGCAGTAAAAAGTAACAGAAAAGGTATCTTTGCAGAGTTGCTAATTTTAAAATTGTAATAATTCCTAATTTAAAATAGATATATTATTGTTTTTTTAAGCAATATATAGAAGAAATATAGTGATATCTATTAAGATGCAGTATAGTAAAATCTGAAGATATTTAATGCTAAAACTTAATTATAAACTATGAAAAAACATTATTTGGTTCAAAGGGTTACAATTCATACAAAACTTATAACTACTAAACTACTAGTACCACAAGCACCAATTAAGTGTCAATTTGTAGGTAATTTAGTCAGGTAATAGTTTTAACTGTAAATATAAGACCAGGTGGTATTATGTCAAACAGGGAGCGTCTAAAAGTAAAAAGACACGAAAGTCTTCTAGCGTTGTTGCATCTACTAAATTGCTAATAACTTTAAATTTGTAGGTGATATTTTGCTGCTTCTTTGACTACATTATAGAAAAAAAACATAGCTATTATTTGAAGTGTAATGTCTTAAATTAGAATAATATTTAATGCCTAACATTAACATTAAACTGACAAAAAGCATTAAAAACGTACCAAAGACTTATAATCCATATAGAAGTTATACAGCTAATAACTACTAAACTACAAGTCCCAGAAACATCATTTAAGTGTCAATTTGTAGGTAATTTAGTTATCTGATAGTTTTAACTATAAATGTAGCAATAAGCTGCATTGGGACATATAGGGGGGCAGCAAAGAGTGAAAGGAACGAAAAGTACCAATCCGGTGTTGCATTCTGAGAATCTGTAATAACTTGTAACCCGTAAGAGGTATATTACTGTTTCTTTGAGTCCTTCTAGAAAAAATATAGGGCTATAAATTAAGGTACAATATATTAAGATTTGATGGTATTTTAATGCCTAAAATTGAAATTAAACTGACAAGAATCATTATTTTGTTTGAGGACTTAAAATCCTTACAGATATTCTACATCTAATAACTACTAACTTAAAACTCCCAGAAACATCATTTATGTATCAATTTACAGGTAAACTAGTTAGCTAATAGTATTAACTGTCAATATAGCACCAGGTAGTATTATGGCAAACAGGGAGTGACAAAAATGAAAAGAACAGAAGGTACCATGGCGGTGTTGCATCTATTAAATTGGTAATAACTTTTGATTTGTAAGTGATATTTTGTTGTTTTTTTAATTATATGATAGAAAAAACATAGAGCACTTAATTGAACTGTAATGTGCTAAATTAATTAACACAAAAAGCTGGAAGTTGTACACCTAATAACTACCAAACTAAAACTCCCAAAAACATAATTTAAGTGTCCATTAATAAATACTATAGTTAGCTAATAGTATTAATTATCAAAATACCACCAGATAATTTTGGGGCAAATAGGGAGCGGCAAAAATAAAAAATTGCAGGACTACCTATGCATTGTTGCTTCATTCAATATGCAATAACTGCTGATAGGATGAGAATAACAAGATAATTTCTTGGCACTTTATAGAAACAATTTAAAGCTATTAAATGAGATATAACTTAATATTATTGCATACTACTTAATTTCTAAAAATTCCAATAAACAAGAATCATATCTAATTTTATGTTGCTAGGTTTATAATTTGTGGCTTCTTTCTTGTACCATAGCATTAATTTACTTAGAAAGTTCTAAGCTGTAAACTGATATTTCAATCACCGCCCCCAAACAAATGTAGGAAGAGTTACAGCCACTCAAATTGCTCCACTCCACTCCAACAGCATATTTATTGCCAGTTTCTTCGCTTCATTTTATTATTGTACTAAATGGAAATGAGTTAATTTTTAAGCCTACCCACAAATATTTGAGTGGTACGAATTGCTTGGGAGGATGACGATGGTGACAATGTCTACGTCATCGCTATTTTGTCGTGGGCAGTGGATTTATGCACATCCATAACAATCCTCTCTGCTGCTGTTGTTGGTTAGGTCTGTATGGCTAGTTAGATAGTACAAATTGTCGCAAAGGCTGCGTATTTGTTGGGACATGATAAAAATCGACTAGGTGGGTAACGAACATAACGAGCACTAACAAGAAAGTATCGCACGCAGTGGCGAGTGCAGCGGTGTGATCGATGCATATTTATTAGTTGGAGGAAATCCGCGGGTGGAGATACATGCAGGCGAATATTTATTATCGTAATCAATGAATAACGAGCAATAGCTATGGTAAGAATGGGATAGAAGAATTTTTTATAGGATAATCAACCTTCCAAGAGCGAGTATGAAATGGATATCGTTGATCTAAGATTTGCAGAAAATCGTTTGTCCTGCAATAATTATTATGTCTGTGCTCAACTTATTTTTATATATAAAGATAAATTAATTTTCATCTTTAAAAAATTCTTGAAATGCTAGTTTACCACATGTTTCTGTAGAGATTTTAAGTCTTCAAACCAACTAATATTTTTCATTAGTTCATTGTTAATGTTAGGCATTTAATATCATTCTAACTTAAGACATTACAATTCAATTAATAGTTCTGGATTTTTTCTAGAATAAAGTAAATAATGCAATAAAATAGCACTTAGAAATTAGAAGTTATTACAAATTTAATAGATGCACACCACCAAGATACTTCCTGTTCTTTTCATTTTTGTCACTCCCTGTTCGGTACAATACCACCTGGTGCTATATTGATAATTAAAACTATTAGCTAACTAGATTACCTATAAATTGATACTTAAATAATGTTTCTGGGAGTTATAAGTTAGTAGTTATTAGATGTAGAATATCTGTAAAGATTTTAAGTCTTCAAACAAAATAATGATTTTTGTCAGTTTCATTTCAATTTTAGGCATTAAATACCATCAAATATTAATATATTGTACCTTAGTTTATAGCCCTGTATTTTTTTTAGAAAGACTCAAAGAAACAATAATATATCTCTTACGGTTTAGATGTTATTGCATATTTTCAGAATGCAACACCGCATTGGTACTTTTCGTTCCTTTCACTTTGTTGCTGCTCCCCTATACGTCCCAATACAACCTACCGCTACATTTATAGTTAAAACAATTAGCTAACAAAATTACCTATAAATTGATACTTAAATGACATTTCTGGTACTTATAGTTTAGTAGTTATTAGATGTATAACTTCTGTACGGATTATAAGTTTTTGGTACATTTTTATTGTTTTTTGTCAATTTAATGTCAGGCATTAAATAGCATTGCAATTTAAGACATTAGACCTTTAATTAATAGCTTTGTGTTTTTTTACAATCTAGGAAAAAAAGCAGCCAACTATCACTTACAAATTAAAGTTCTTACCAATTTAATAGATGCCACAGTGCCAACGTACTTTCTAGTCTTTTCATTTTTATTGCTTCCAGTTTGCCACAATACCACCTGGTGGAATATTTTTAGCTAAAACTATTATCCGACTAAATTACCTACAAATGGACACATAGATTATGTTTCTGGGACTTATAGTTTAGTAGTTATTTGGTGTAGAAATGTGGTACTTTCAAACAAAATAAGGTTTTTTTTCAGTTTAATCTTAATTTTAACCATACAAACTTAACCTATTCTGCTTTATTTTATAGCCCTATATTTCTTCTACAAGAACTAACAGAAACAATAAATTCCCTGTTATAAATTATTAGTTACAGCTAAAGCCAACTAAATTTTCAAAAGCCAACACCGCAATAATATTTTTTGTTACATTCACTTTGAGATGTTCCCATTACCACCTGAGGTGATTTTTAAGCTTTACACTATAAGTTTATTTTACCAGGTATCAAATGCATGTTGAATGGTTTTCCTGGCATTAGTAGGGTAGTTTTAGTTATCAACAAATATTTGCCAACTTTGCGAACGCGTCTAATATTTGTTTCTGGATGTATTTAACGTTAACTAAGTTAAATTTGATTTTAGCTCAATTTGGTTCCATTGTAATCACCACCCAAAACACTTACTGCATTCTCTCTCTTTAAGAAACGAGAAAGTCTCAACCCGTTTTTTCCTTTTCGTATTGCAAACTGCTATGCATCAGATGAGTCAGCTCTTTTGAATTAACTGTAACAATTTAACAGCAGCAAAAATACGAACTGAACAGCAACACAACAGTCCTCGTACTCTTGCACTGAGTGCACTTGCCATACTTAAAGTTAAACCAACTACAAAGTTCACTTAAGACTTTGTAGCTTTGGCAACTGTAGCAGCTACAATCATTGAACCATGGAACTAAGATATACAATTTTAGTAAACATTAAAAGAAGAATATAAGAGTGCTGGAAAGGCATTGCAGTTGTATCGAACAACCAGAAAGACGCTTCAGGTGAGATGGAGGTGTGAGTGTCAATGGATGTGGCCAAGCTGAAGAAGAATAAAAAGAAGAATGGCAAGAAAGGCAAGAGTTCATTAAGCAGTTAATAGAGGATATGGAGAAGACAAAGCAAATTGGTACAAAAGAATCGATAAAATAAAAGTTTTAAATTTATATATATAATAAAAATAAATTACTATTTCATGTAGTAAAAGTAAAGATAATTACCCTCAAACACGACTTTATATTCGTATGCAGTTTATTAAACTAAATTTAATAAGCAAAAAGCAAAGAAAGGTAACTCTTAAAATGCCAGAATAATGTAGTGTTGGTTTAGTTGCCTAAGTTAAAATGTAAACACTTCACGAATAAAGTGACAACCTCTTCTGTCCTATTGAATTGGGAAAAAATATAAATATTACAGAAATTACTTAGTCTCTTTAAATTTTATCCAGAATTATTAACAATAAAATATTCAAAAATATTGATATAATCAAATTGGTGTTTTATTGGTTGCCTAACAATCCAAACAATAGCAGTTCATTGCCTTATTTAAATTTTAATAAAGAAGAAAAACATTAAGATTTTGATGCATTTCCAAAAGTAATTTCTTTTTCCCAAACGAGTCAAGCAATAAGTAATAATTAAAAACGAGGAAATCTCAACTTAAATTTATAAAGACTAGTCACCTGTTCATTTTTAATGACTTATTATCTTTTTTTCCTTTTGATTTACTCATTTTCAGATTTCTCCATATATAATGGCAACAACAAGTCCTTTTTAATGACATGCAACTAATCCATGTTTGCAAGTGCAAGTACAAGTGCAACAAGAGCAACAAGCGGAACGAGAGCGTAAATAATGAAGGAACAGACTGCAAAAGACAAACAACAGTGCATCCTGTCTAGTTGTATATGAAGGCAAGAAGACATTGTAGCATACGTACAAGATAAAATAGAACAAGATTAACCTATCAATACATTATAAATAAGACATGTATTTAACTATGTAGCTATGACAAGTTGAGTTTCAATTTAAAGTAGAATAATGAAAAGTAAATGTAATAAATTCAAGTCTGGAAAAAATATAATTTCATTACTGAAATTACTAACTACAATAATAGGTAAATATTATAATGTTTAAGTAACAAAAAGACACTCGAATTGTTTCTGAGACTATAAAATAATATTCGAATTTAACAAATTGTACCTTAGTACAAAGGCCTTGGTTATCTCTATAATACATTAAAAATCTTAAATTGATATTATTATTATGATATTACCAAAAAATAAATAATCGTTGATTGAATAAAAAGAGTAATGCATTGGTTCAAAAACGTTGAGTTATTATTGTCCCAATTTCGGCC
>JAODGC010049530.1:0-16776 GCA_027574925.1 Ecitoglossa quadriceps | reverse complement strand
TCTTTAATTAACCGAAAAATTCTTGGTTTTTTGTTTCCATATTGTGGATTACGAGTTACAGTACCAGTTTCAATAAACCCAAAACCAAATGAAAGCATAGGCTTTATAACTTCTGCATTTTTGTCAAAACCTGCAGCCAAGCCTACGGGGCTTCTGAGCTTATTACCAAAAAAATTCACACTCAAAGATTCTGGTAGCTCTATAGGATTCTTATAAGGTATTTTCTTTAATGCCATGATTGCCAAAGAGTGAGCAACTTCAGGCGGCAGTAAAAACAATAAATTACGTAATATCATTTTGTAAAACACTTTGCTTATTTTTAGTTTATTTTTTACCATGAAACGCTATAAGAGTATAACCATAACTTAAAAAGAATTGATTTTACTTATGAATAATTTTCTCTATAGGTTACACACTTAAAGCTACTGTTGAATTGAGCAACTTTTACAAGATATAGAAAATGAAAGAGGCCGGGACCGGAATTGAACCGGTATAAAAGGATTTGCAGTCCTCTGCATAAGCCATTCTGCCACCCAGCCGTTTTTTATGTGTAGATATCCATTATATCTTTTAGCATAGATAAAGCTTCCTCCCTTTTGCGTTGAAAAGTGTTACGTCCAATGATTGAACCATTACCACCTCCCTGCTTAATTTCTTTCGCTTCATTGCATATGTCATCTACTTCCTTCGATTCGCCACCAGAAAAAACTACTATTCTTTTCCCTGCAAAGCAAGATTTTTTAATATATTCAATTCTTTTAGATAATGATTCAATATTTTCTGTTTCTATCTTTTCTTTTTCCAAATATCTAGTTGGAAGCTTTACTTTGATTATATTAGCGCCAAGTAAAGCTGCTATGTGCGCAGCATAGGCAATAACATCAACTGCTGTTTCACCTTCTTTGGAAATTCCTTCACCACGTGGATAAGACCATAGCACTACTGCAAGCCCATAAGATTTGGCTTCAGCTACGATTTCACGAGCTTCTTCCATCATATCAAAACACTTGGCAGAACCAGGATATATAGTAAATCCAACAGCCAAGCAGCCCAAACGCAGCGCATCTTTCACAGAAGAGGTTATTGCTTGATCAGAAGTCAGATTTTTTGAATGTAAGGAGTTGGAACTATTAAGTTTCAAAATAAGTGGGAGCATTCCAGCATAAGTCGAAGCACCAGCTTCAATCATACCAAGTGGAGCAGCATATGCACTTACTCCCGAATCAACCGCAAGCTGAAAATGATAATGTGGGTCATAAGCATCGGGATTAACTTCAAAGCTTTTTATTGGCCCGTGCTCAAACCCTTGGTCTACAGGCAGAATCACTAACTTGCCAGTGCCACCAAGCTTTCCATGCATGAGAATACGAGTAAGGTTTGCTTTTACCCCGGGGTTTTCACTTTCGTAGTAGCTTAGAACTTGTTTTACTTTATCACTTATCACTATAATTCAAATTAAATTTAAGTTATAAATTGTAACAAAGATGAAGTTCAATACAAGGATTTTAAACTATATCAAAAGCAATTTTATTTGCTACTTTATTCATATAAATTCTTAATTTCTTTCCTTTTGTTAATTTACGATTCAGTATTTCTTCCGCTAAGTAACTTTTTATCTCTTTTTCAATAAGTCTCTCTATCGGACGTGCTCCCATTTCTTTACTATAACCCATTTGTACAAGATAAGATTTCACTTCATCCTCTACCAAGCAGTTTATGCCTTTTTGCGTCAGTTGCTTTTTCAGTTCTAGGACAAATTTGTCCACAATATGCAAAATCACATCCGTACTTAAGTCAGAAAAAGAAATAATCGCATCAAGACGATTACGAAATTCAGGGCTAAAAACCTGTTCTATCGCTTTTTCACTATCACCAATGTTAAAATTTTTATGCCCAAAGCCAACAAAACTTTTGCTGCGTTCAACTGCTCCTGCATTAGTTGTCATAATTAAAATTATATTGGAAAAGTTAACTTTACGTCCGTAAGTGTCTGTAACACAACCATAATCCATAATTTGTAGCAATATATTATAGATATCGCTATGGGCCTTTTCAATTTCATCAAGTAACACAACACTATATTGATTGTTAGATACAGACTCTGTGAGTAATCCACCCTGATCATAACCTACATATCCAGGAGGAGAACCAATCATCCTTGATATCGTATGAGATTCAATGTATTCGGACATATCAAAGCGTATAAGATTCATGCCCATGCTTTCTGCTAATTGTTTTGCTAGCTCGGTTTTACCAACACCGGTTGGCCCTGCAAAAAGATAATTTGCTAAAGGCTTATTGTAATTTCTCAACCCAGATTTAGCAATTTTAATAGAACTAACAAGAGATTCTATTGCCTGCTCTTGGCCAAAAATCACCTTCTCTAGATTAGCTTTTAAAGACTTTACTTTCTGCAAATCATCAGATTCAGATCCGCAAGGCACATTTGTAATTCTAGTAATGGTATTCTTAATATCTCTACTATTTACAATTTTACCCCTGTTTCTTAGCAATTTACAATATGCTCCTGCCTCATCAATAACATCAACCGCTTTATCAGGTAATATTCGCCCAGTAATATACTTATGCGAAAGTTCAGCCGCAGACCTAATGGCATTCTTTGTATAATATACTCCATGATACCCTTCATAGTAGTGCTTTATACCATCTAGTATCTTTATCGTTTCATTAACAGAAGATTCTTTAACATTAATTTTTTGAAACCTTCTCGCTAGTGCTTTATCTTTTTCAAAACTAGTGCTGTATTCTCTATATGTAGTTGCACCTATACAACGCAGTGTACCTCTTGCAAGCGCAGGTTTGAGTAGGTTACCTGCATCAAGAAAGCTACCACTCGTAGAACCTGCTCCAATGATAGTGTGTATTTCGTCAATAAAAAGGATAGCACCTGGTTTTGCCTCAATCGCTTTTATTATAGATTTTATTCTCTCTTCAAAATCACCTCTGTAGCGTGTCCCTGCAAGGAGTGATCCTAAATCCAAAGCATAAATTACACTGGACCTGAGCGCACTCGGAACACTGCCTTCAATGATCTTCAATACCAAACCCTCAACTATTGTTGTTTTGCCAACACCTGGGTCTCCAACATATAAAGGGTTGTTTTTTCTACGCCTCAATAATATTTCTATAGTGCGATTTAATTCATAATCACGACCAATAACATAATCTATTTTTTTGCTTCTTGCATAGTCATTTAAATTTTTACAATAACTTTGTAGAATTTCCTCATCTTTTAGTAGCTCACCTTTATTTACTGTAGTAGGAGCGTCATTATTTTTATCAAGTTTTACTTTATGATTGGTGGTGTATTCATCTATATCGTTAGAGTATTTCATATTAGATATATGGTAAATCAAATTGGAATCTTTCGCACTTTGTTTCTGCAATAGATCTTCAACGTAGAAATCTTGCCCAGACAAAATTTCTACTAGAACACTTGCTCCATTTATTTCTTTTTTCCCCAAGCTATGAGCCCGTATTATTGCTCTGTGTATTATGCATTGAAACATTGAGCTAGGTTTAACTCCACTGATAATCAATTCAGAACTGCTTTGTAAAAACCCTTTTATATTATTATTATAATCATTAGCCTTAATATTGCATCTTGATAGAATGTTATCCATATTGATGATTTCATCGGCTCTGATATTACATCTTGATAAAACGTAATTTACGTCCACGTCTTTAGTTAACGCCAGCAATAAATGTTCTACTTTCGCATATTTTAGATTAAAATTAGAAGCAATGAGTAGCGCTCTATTCAAACTTGCCTCTAAGTTTTTGGAAATCATCTTCTATTCTCTTTAAAAGTGGGAACTCATATATAATGAATAGCACACAATTATTAAAAAAATTGAAATCCAGGAGTTCGCTGTAGCCAATTTGAATCCCCACTATGGATCTACGTCATAGCACCGCGATATCTCAGCATAGATTCCGCTAATGAGTAGCGGAATGACGAGTTTTACGCTTATCAAGTTGTAGGTAAATCCTATTTAATACGCTTTTTCTAGTACTCTGCTTTTCTTCTTAAATGCATTGATCTTTTTTCTACCGTATTTAGTCTTTAACGTACTTGGCCTTTTAAAGACCTTTTTGCTGTTACGTTTTTTAAATTGCACACTACAATCAAAATTTGGCTCTCCTTCTTTATCTGCCAGTGCAGGCAGCCTTCTTTTATCTTGAGGTGTAACAAAAGATAGTGCATGTCCTTCAGCTCCAGCGCGCGCAGTTCTACCTACACGATGAATATAGTCAGCTTGCGATTGCGGTGCATCATAATTGATAACATGTTGAATGTGGGGAATATCAAGGCCGCGAGAAGCAACATCTGTTGCAACCATGATTTGATTATGGCCACGACGAAAAGAATTAATGACCCTTTCGCGCTTGTGCTGCCTTAAATCACCATGAATTGCTAAAGCGCTATAGTCATCTTTGTGCAATCTGCTAGCTAGCTGATCCGCTCCTTGCTTTGTTTTGACAAAGATAATGATTGATCCTTCGCGCTGACATAGTTGTGTAACAAGCTTTTCATATTTTTCTGATTCTGATGCATAAACAATTTCTTGCTTAATTTTTACAGAAGTTGTAGTCTCACAATCAACAGAAATACGTTCTGGTCGATTAAGGTACTTCTCAGTAAGTTTAACTATATCACTAGGAAGAGTTGCAGAAAACATAAGAGTCTGCCGTATTTTTGGCAGATATTTCATGATCCCTTCAATTTGAATTCCAAAGCCCATATCAAACATACGATCCGTTTCATCAAGCACAAGAACGCTAACATTGCGAGTAATCAAAGTTTTACGCTCAATATGGTCTATAATACGACCAGGAGTACCTATTACAATTTGTGGTTTTTTCTGAAGCTGATTTAGCTGCCTAAAAATAGGCTCACCACCTATCAGCAAAGCGACCCTTAGTGCAGAATTTTGAAATAAGAGTTTTTTTATCTCATTTGTTACCTGATGCGCAAGCTCCCTGGTTGGCACAATGACTAAAGCTGAACCAGCGTTAGGCTCATTCAGCAACTTAGCAACCAACGGAATAGCAAATGCCAAAGTTTTTCCAGTTCCCGTTTGAGCAGATCCGAGAATATCTTTACCTTGTAGCGCTAAGGGAATCGCTTGTATTTGAATCGGAGTTGGGACGAAAAGATTATTTTTATCTAGAGCTTGTGTAAGCGAAGCTGGTAGACCCATCTCATGAAAATTATTCACAATACGTTAATCCTGTTAAAAGATTTCATAATAGATTAATCTTCCAATCTTAAATTTATTGCAGATTTTTTATCTTCTCCGTTTCTACCGCGCTCCTCTTTAACCTCATAACTCACCCTTTCTCCTTTTATTCCCTTCTCTTTATTCTCTCCTTTAAGTGTCTCAGGTCTTATTCCTGAACGTTCCAATGTGCTAATATGTACAAAAACATCACCCCCTTTACCTTCTGGCTTGATGAAACCATAGCCTTTTTCGGCATTAAACCATTTTACATTACCAAATTCCATTTAAACAACTCCTAAATTATTAACTAATATTACTAATGTGATGAAAAACTTTGAAATTACGATTGAGAATGCTTTAAGCTTAGCTATTGAAACTAAACCTTTATACTCCATAGTCTATTCTTAACATTACATGACAATAATACACAATTGTTGTACTTGATGCAAATAAATTTTTTAATCGTTAAGCGAACCTGCAACCGTCATTTCGCTAACTTTAATTGTCGGTGAATTAAATTGCCCACAAAAAGTTAGATCATCTGCAACGACTAAATTGCTAAACATATCCTTCAAATTGCTAGCAATGATAATCTCATGTATTGGATACGTTATTTTTCCATCTTCTATAAAAAATCCGGAAGCGCCTTGGCTGTAATCACCATTGATTAAATTGATACCAAAACCAAATAAATCAGTTACATATACTCCCTTTTTCACTTCCTGAATTAATTCTTCAAACGATACATTACCATTCTCAATATAGAAGTTACTAGCTGCAGGAATAACTGCAGCATTACTTGCACGAGTTGCACTTCCGGTTGTTTCTGAGTCTAATTTTTTAGCCGAGTATAAGTCTAAAATCCAATTTTGTAATATTCCGTTTTTTACAAATATATTTTTTTTGCTAGTTATCCCTTCTCCATCAAATGGTCTCGATGCTATGCCTCTTGGCAACAACGGGTCATCGATAATATTAATTCTATCGTTGAAAATCTGAGCGTTTAAACTACCCCTCAAGAAAGAACTGTTGCTTATAATACTGCTCCCATTTATAGCAGAAGCAAAACTTTTTACTAGCCCTTTTGCTGCTCTTTTTCCAAAAATAACTGGAAATTTACCAGTTTTAATTGTACGTGAATTCAATTGATCAACTGCTCTTTTTGCTGCTTCTTTTCCTATTAACTCTGGCAACTTTAAATCACTAAAATTACATGCTATATCATAATCGTAACCAACCTTCATTTCACTTTCTCTTCCAGCAACAACAGAGACCTGATTAGCAAAGGTTGATTTACTAAACGAGCCAATAAAACCAGAAACAGTCGATAATACTGTATTCACTAAAGCGTATGAAGAAGAGGCTCCTTCAGAATTAGTGATACTCTTATGTGCAAGGGCTGAATTTTCTGCAGCTTCAGCAATTTCTTTTAGGTTATCAACGGTTACAACATTATTATCTGAGATACTTAAATCTGCAGAAGAGATATAATTACTACCATTTACAGCAAAATTAATGCAAGGATCTTCTGGCGCATTCTTTGCCATTTCTACCACTTGGCTTACCGTATCACTAAGATTATTCAAATCGTTTGTAGAAATATACGCAGCTTTGTTTTTACCTGCTATAGCTCTGATTCCTACAGTGCAATTTTTAGATTGTGATATTTGCTCAATTTTTGATAGACGCTGAGAAACTGAAGTTTTATTAGTCTCATATATTGTAACTTCCGCGTCTTGATTCTGCTTTTTTATTAATTTAGTGATATCTGCTGCAATATTTAATATATTCATTTTCTATTCCTTAGATTTTTATAAAGACTCTGCACCACCTATAACTTCAATTAAATCAGTTGTAATTGCTGCTTGACGAGAACGATTATAAAGCAATGCTAGTTTGTTCAGCATCTCTTTAGTGTTTCTGTTTGCTGATTCCATAGCAACCATTCTAGCACTATTCTCACTTGTTGCACTTTCAAGCAAAGCAGAGTAAAGAGCAATTACAACGTAATCTTGAACCAAAGATTTTAAAATAAATTCAATATTTTGTGGTTCATACTCATAGCCGTAATCTATTGTTGGACCAGCCAGAGAGTTGTCAATCAAGGATGAGTCTTCACTCCATGGTTTTATTGTTTCCAACATTGGTTTTTGCGTGAAGGTATTATAGAATTTACTATAAAAAACTTTAACTTTATCGTATTTACTTAAATCTATACCATCAACCAAAGCTTCTACGTGCTTTAACGTGATTCCCTTACTATTTTCAATTTTTAAAATACTTTTAGAGTCAAATCTATTTTTACCTACATCAAAAGCTTTTTTACCAAGAAATACAATATCTACTTTTTTGCCATTTGCGATTAACTTATTTTGACTAAATTTGACAATAGAAGAGTTAAAGTTGCCGCATAAGCCACGATCAGACGCAACAATGAATACTAGATAAGAATTGTCGTTACTGACATTTAGAATTTTTGCCAGTAATTTTTGATCAACTGATAGCATTAATGAAGAAATAATGCTATGCAGCTTAGATATATATAATTTTGAATTTGATAATTTCTTTTGGCTTTGTAATAACTTTGCTGCAGAAACCATTTGCATTATTTTCGTGGTTTTCTGGACAGACCTAATATTCTTAATTCTTAAGGATAATTCCTTTAAGCTCTTCATTTTGTATACAACTCTATTTATTAAAAATATATAACTGTTAGTGTCTAAAAGCAAGTTTTTTTGACATTAAAACCAAGTCTAACTAAGAAACTTGCAGGTTTATTGTTTGAAGATAAGGATTATATTAAGAAAGTGTTCTAACTTCAGCAATATCAATGTGAAAGTAGCCTAATGGTAATTTCTATACCATCACACTTTGTGGAATCTTATAATACATAATAAATACAATTAAAACTATTACAACTTGAACACTTATGATCCCATTGCTTTAGTTCTCTGTTACAATTTTTACACTTCCAGCCTGGATCAGACAAAGCTTCTGAGCCCATCTTGTTTAGCCAATAAATTACCTTGTCGTGTTCTTGCAATGTAACCTTGAGCTGTATTACAATAAAGTAGATTGACATGTAATTAGCTTTTTTGATAGCAGTGTCTAAATATTGACTTGCAAGATCATATTTACCTGAACTCATTGAGGACAAAGCAAGTAAACAGTAACTAAAATAATAATCAGGGCGTAAGTTGTATAGTCTTTCAGCACCTTTACTATTTAAATTGATGTACATTCTAGCTGACTGAGGAGTAGGATTTACTGCATATTCTATCTCTAGCACTGCAGAAGCTTTTCTGATTTTTCCAAGTTTAATATATAATTCTGCCTTTAAATAATTGATGGGCCGAAAAGTTGCATAATAACTTTGTGCTCTGAATAAAGACTTTATAGCCCCTTTAAAATCCCCTTTACTTTCATATTGTTTTGCCAAAGCACAATAAAAAACTGCAAACATTTCTTTATGGTCAAAGGGAAGAAAAATATTGAACTTAACTGCTTCCTTTAATCTCAAAATTGCATTAATCCAATCTTCTTTCAATATGCAATGCTCTATTTGAAAGGGAATAGATAGCATTTTATCGTTGATTGAGCTAGAGCAATATTCTATAAATTTTTGAAAGACTACCTTTTCTTGTTTGAGGTAAACAATTAGCTTATTGGCTAGAAGTAGAGCTAAGTTACGATTTTTATTTACAATGTCTGTTAAACCATTACTGAAAAAGCTGTAATTTCCCGTCTTACCTGAGTTAAAGAGCTTTATTAAAGACAACCTATCGCTCTTCTCATTTAGACTTTTAACTACCTTTTGGGCGTTCTCTATATTGTCTAAGTCTATGCTAAAGAAAGCTTCAAAGAGAAGCAATTCTTCCCTATCCCTTCTTCTATTTCTTATGTTGGCAAATGTTGATGAAATGGAGGAAAAAAAGCGTACAAGTGTAATTAATAAAAATAACAAAACTACACAAGTAAAAATAATGAAATATAGATCAATACTTATAGTGTAATTGCCTAATTCTAATTTTATTACTTCACCACTTACCTTGACCCATATGCCAAATAAAAACGAAAAAGCGAAAATTATAAAATAAATCATGAGATATATTGTAATAAGTGATGATATATTGTTGAAATATTCTTAGAAGCTACAATAAGACCATTCAATTTATTCAGCCATGGCTTGAATTCTGGGTGTGCTAAATCTCCTATTGTAGTAGCTATGCTCTGCCAATCATTATCGTTTATTGACTCCTCAATTTCTGCGAATTTTGCCCTTAATGGGTCATTTTTATCTTGTATTCTAATCCAGTTTGAAATGATTTTTTTAGACAATGTACTTTTATTGTAGTTAATAACAGCAATGGTCTTCTCAAAAGATAACTTCAACTCACGTAAAGTATCTACCTCTTTCAAACTTTCCAATTCATTTACTGCATTTTCTATCTCTGGATCATCAAGCTCTGATATCAAAGGCTTTATTGAATTTATATGGTTATCAAATTTTGCTTCTCGCAATAACGAATTCTTCATTTTAATCACAAGTAACAGCAATTTTGCAAGGTTCTTACATCTTGAATTATTATCACCTTGCTCACACTGAGTATGCTGACTTCTCTTTAAGTCAAATATCCTTTTTTCCGTTCTAGATTGATTAACTTCAAGTAACATTCTAAGCTCATCCATGCCTTCCATTAAAGTTTTCACGTTATTTTCACTCTCTTGCTGATTTATTTTTAAAAAGATTATGTTATTTATTGTGATGTAACCGGTAAATAACAATACAATTAAGAACCAACCTATGTACTTTTGCTGAGTATCATTCATAATGTAATATCTCCGCAGGATCTTGTGCAGCTGCCTGTAATGCAGGAGCAATTGTCGCTAAAAATGATAAGAATAATGCAAGTGCAGAAATGTTCACTACATCTTGAGGAACTAATATCATTGGTAAACTTGAAAAAAAGTATATCATAGGATCAAACAGCTTGACGTTAGTAATGTTTTCTAAAAACACTCTAATGCTTTCGATATTGAGAGAAAAAACGACACCTATAATACAGCCAAGACAAGTTCCCGTAAAACCGATTAATAGACCACAAGCACAAAATATGCGCATAATGCTTCCACTTGTTGCACCAAATGTACGCATAATTGCAATCGCGGATTTCTTTTCTTGCACTATCATCATTAAATTTGAGATAATATTAAACGCTGCTACAACTATAATCAAAGTAAGAATTAAAAACATCACATTTCTTTCAGTTTTTAAAGCACTAAAATAATGGCTTTGCTGTGATTGCCAACTTTCAGCTTCCATTCCTATTTCTTTTTCTATAGCATCTGCCAGTTTATCAGCTCTAGTAACGTCGTCTACAAGTACTTCTATATTTTTTATGCTATTTTCATAATTAAAAAAGGCTTGTGCTGATTTTAGAGGCATATATATCAAGGTATTATCATACTCAAACATACCCATATCAAATATTGCTATAACTTTATATTTTTTCATTCGCGGCATTTCACCAAGTAATGCATCAAATTCTTCAGATGATATAAACGTAATTTCGTCGCCATAGTCAATGTTCAAAGCTTCTGCCAATCGTGCTCCTATTATTATCCCTTCATCAAATTTTTTTACATCACCTATAATTACATTATTTGTAACGGCAGTACTATCAAGCAAGTCTTTAGTTGACACACCTCGCACTACGCTACCTGCAATTTTACCATTTGCTGCAATAATGACTTGATCATTGGTCATAGGAGTAGCTTTTAATATACCAGGAATTCTCTCAATAGATTTTGAAACTGCGTAGTAATCTGAATTTATGTTCCTATCAAAATAAACGTTAATATGGCCATCAATGCCAAGTATTGAGTCAAGCAACTTTGCTCTGAATCCGTTCATCACAGACATCACCACTATTAGTGTTGCAACTCCAAGGGCAATGCCGATAATAGAGAACAAAGTCATTATAGAGCAAAATCTGGCATTTTTCGCTCGCAAATAGCAAGCAGCCATAGTAATTTCAAAGGCAATGGACATTACAAAATATTTTGAGGTTAAACATTATATTTTTGAAACTTCGTATAATTGTAGACTTTTCTTTATTTGAAAACTAGAGATTTTTGCTTCCTTAAATTTAGTAGACTTATAGAGTATCTTTAACATTAGAATTTCAAAATCTTCCATATACATCATCCAACCTCACTATATCATTATCAGATAAATGCTCTCCTATCTGAAATTCAACTATTTCAAGTGGAGAGCTTGTGCTTCTATAACATAAAAGAAATCAAGAATATTATTGGGTTTATTCAATAAGTTATGATTCTTTCCTTCCATAATTTTCAAATTGTACAACTATTTGCTTTACATTTACATCTGTGAGAAGAGCTCTTTTGCTAACATGAGGTCTCGGATCAGATTTTGCTGATAAGAGATTCATCTGAGATATTTCATCCCCCATTGGAAATAAGCGAGATTGGGAAGCAACTTTTGGTGATGGCCTAGTTTTTTTCTCCACATCTATATTCACTTGTGCAACAGGAGTAGTCCTGCTTTCAATAGTTTGCGCATTAGGATTTTCTTTTGCTTGATTTTGTTTGAATTTTTTTCTTATCTCTTGTACTTTAATATCGATATTATAATTAATTTCTTTTTCCATAGAAGATACTACCATTCCTAGCTTTGTGCTTGATTTTTGATCAGCATGACCTAAATTTTTAAGTTTTGGTGGTAATTTAGGTTTATCTTTAGTTGATTTAGGAACAGTTCCTACTACTTTTGGTTTTTGTCTAACTTCTTGACCAGCAGCAAACATTTTTTTTGGCAATGGGAGTGCTATTGATGGTTTTGGCAATATTGGAGGTTTAGATTGTTGTTTTTGTTTAAGTTCTCTTTTTGCTTCTATATGTTTTTTAGGAACTGTTGCATAAATTGGCTCTTCTTTAGACGATTTTGAACTTTGTGAATTTTCTGTCAAAATTTTACTCTTCTTCTCTTGATAATTTGATATCTCTTTGTATCCAGGCTTTTCATCTAATGAATTTCCATGGCCTGAATCATTATAATTAACATCCACTTGTCTATCTTCTTTTAGAAAACTGCGTTCTGGCTTTTCTGGAGCTATTGCAATATTTCCTCTTTCAACTTGCTCCAAACCTGAAATTTTACGACAAGCCTCTAGATATTCAAAGATTGTCATTGAAGTAGGAGGAGGTAATTTATCAATAAAACTACTTATATTCTTAACTGGAACATTTCTTCCAAAGATTCTATTCAATATTCCCTTTAATATCTTAAGAATTGATGGCCTTCCATTCATCGATTTTACATAATCAATTGAGTCACCACGTATAACAAACTTAGCTACATCTTCTGCCTTATCTGTAAAACGCTTTAATGCCTGAGATAAATCCCTTACCGTTTTATTATAATGTCTAATAGTTACTAACTCATCTCTTGCTTTTATAGCTTCTTTAAGGAAACCGAGATTTTCTCTATAATTGTCACTTTTAAATGGATCCTTCATATTAATTACAACTCATTATTTATTAAAATATGGGTATAGGTTTAAAATATTAAGATTTAGTAAATATTATTTTTTACATAAAGAAGCTATACCCATATTATAAATTGCCAACAAATGCATTTATGGCGTTACCATATTCTTCCATATACATCATCCAATCTCACTATATCATTATCAGATAAATGCTCTCCTATCTGAAATTCAACTATTTCAAGTGGAGAGCTTGTGCTTCTATTTTCAATCCTATGGGAAACTTCCCTTGGGATTTCTATCATATGGTCTTTTGCTATAGCATATTCTTTGTCTTCTAAACTAACATACCCAACTCCTGATAGCACTATATGGCATTCATCTCTATAGTGATGAAATTGCTTAGAAGTGCAGCTTAATGGATTTATAAAAAGATATTTTATAAGAAAATTTTCGCTCATTAAAATTATACTACAAAATCCCCATGGTTTAACTTCTTTTCTTATCGCCTTTACTTCCTTAACTTTATGAATAAATGAAATTAGGCTTTTGTTTAGTTGCTTACAAGCTCCACTTAATAAATTCTTTGCATTACTTTCTGCCACCCAAGTAACTGACACTGGTTCTTTTTTTCTGGTTACTTGCTGAAATGATGCCGGTTCTTTACTAAACTTCTCACTCAATTCTAAAACTGAATTCCAAGTTCCAACATCCAACCAATCGAAATTAGCTTCTATCATTGCAACGTTTTTTGCTTTTTCCATTACCAAGTAATCAATAGATATGCCTTCAATTCCTGCAAAATCTCGTTGTTTTAAATATAGAAATCTCTCTTGCGGTGTGAAATGTTTCACACTTGCAAAACATGAATTGTAAAGATTCGGGGCAGATTTTTTGATCTCATCTATGTAGCGTTTTGCTTTAAATACAAATATTCCAGAGTTCCAATAATGATCGTTACTTAACTTACGCTCGGGTTTTTCTGTAAAATCTTTCACTATATGACATTTTTCTTTCTGATCATATACTGCATTTATATAGCCGTATTCAGAATTGAATTCATGAGGCTTAACCCCAAAAGTTACTATAGAGTTAGTTTCAGAGGCTAACTTAGACGCTTTCTCAATAGAAGCATAAAAATTATTTAAATCGCCTATGAAATGATCTGAAGGCAGAATTAACATTGTCTCGTTTTCATTGCAGAGAAGTGCAGCAATTAATATCGCCGCTGCTGTTCCAATTTTCACTGGTTCGAAAATCACTTTATATTCTCGCAGCGCATGCAACTCCTTCTTCACTAACGACTCGTACTGTATATTTGTGGTAATTATGGGTGGCATATAACTACTTTTTAGCCTCAACAAAGTGTTGTGAAACATAGTGTTCTGACTAAATATTTTCTGAAATTGCTTTGGCTTAGATAAAGGCCAAAGTCTACTGCCACTACCACCACACAATATTACAGGACGCATTTAGTTAAGATATTAATTATTTAATTAATATCTTATACCGAGGGCAAAATGCATGCAAGTTTTTGTTGTGGAATAGTTAAGATAGAGAGTAGATATTCAGCAGAGTAATGGCTAACTAGCGAGAAGATGATTGAATTCTTTCATCTTGCAATGAATTTCGTTTGCTTAGTACTTTATCAGCATGGTTGCTCAATTTCTCCTGAGCAATAGCCTTTTTTCTAGACTCAGCTATGCTTTCATTATTTAAGCTTTTTCCAACACCTGGTTCTCTAGATTTATCTATACTTTCACTACTTTTATTTGACGGCTTCTCCAAGCCTTTTTCAATACCTGGCCTTCTAGCGTCAAGCTCATCCCATGTACCTATAATTGTATCGAGATTAGGGCGCTTTTCTTTTTGTTCTGCTTCTCTTTCTCCACCTTTAATAACATTAAAGTCACTTTTTGCTTCTTCCCAACATCCTTTCAATTGGTGTTTCCACATAGTAAAGTAAGCATCACCATATTTTTTCTCATTTGCTACAAACAATAAAATTGGAGCCTTAAGTATTGTAGCTACCATATTTACTGAATTCTTCACTGCCATCGCAGGGGTGAACAAAAGATAGCCAAAAGACTTTGCAATTGGGTTTTGTTTGCTTATTAAATGCTCCCCTAACTTTATAGGAAGAGAAGTCAACAATTTAGTACAAACTTTAGCTAAACTTGTAGCAAAAACGATAGGAACAGATATAAGACTTTTATCTAGCTCTAGATTACCATTCTGATCTCTAATTTCTGAAAAATGGGTGCTTAGCTTTTTGTCATCACTAGTGTATAATAATTCTCCATTTCTTCCTTTTTCATCAACAACTTCCTGAACTTTACCTTCTTTATTTTTTACCTCTTTAGTTAGCACAGAAGAGTTAGTTAATTCAAACGGATATTGAGAATCCTTAGTTTTTTCAGCTTCAAAAATTGGAATATGTTTTTCAAGATCGATTTTTAAAAACCCAAATGGTTTATAATATTTACTATAATAACTACGATTGCTACTGCGAAACTCGCGTGCATCTTTATCTGGGTCAACTAAAAAGTTAATAGTGAAGTAGTGAAATTTTACACTTTTCTCTTTACTTCCAGTGCTTTCAACAGGAGCTAAATCAAAACTTGGTTGTCTTCCATCTTTGTCTTCCTCGCCATATAAAAGTTTATATATAGTCTCATCCTTGCTATTCTTAGCTTCTATAATTTTCCCAGATTTTACAATTTCATCGTAATTTTTTGGGTACTGACATTTCCTTCTATCATACGTAATTACCTTTCTAAGGTCTTTTACATAAGTTGTGCTAGGCTCAGATGAAGTAAATAGGCTCCTTACTCCTAGCGTAAGACTTGCAAGCATATTGTTAAACCAGAATCACTATAACTTAATAATAAAATGAGTACGTTAATAATATGTTAACACAGAACCGGTGATTTTACAAGAAAATATGCCTGTAGAAGATAAAGACTGTAAAAGCAAGGACTATATAAGTAATGCTTGATAAGTACTTTATGCATGTAATTGTAAAAATCCTTAGAGATACGCTGTGTATATAATCTTCACACACTACCTGCATTCCAAGAACTGCGTGCCAAAAAATGCAATACAACAATACAACAAAAAATAAAAGCTCTAAAGGGTGATTAATAAATTTTTCACTAAAAGACAAAGAGCTATCAGTATAAAATGCGCAAGAAAATGAATAGATAAACCAAGGAAACAGGAATAGTAAAATTACCGCAGAAACACGCTGGACCCACCAATGATGTACTGAATTTCCAGATTGACTCATATAAACATAAATAAAAAAGCCATAGTAGAAAGAAGTAGCGTTACTGTCAGCAGTATAGCACTCCTTGAAACGCCAGTAATTTCTAAATTAAGCCCAACATCCCACAATAAATGACGAATACCATTAAGAAAATGATATACAAAACTTATAAAACATAAGACATAAGCTAATTTAGCAACAGGAGTGAATAATAATGCATTTAAGTACCTTACTATAAGTAACTCAGGAAAGTAAACATGTAATATGAAATACCAAGAAAGTATCATTAATAAAAGGAATAGCAAGATACCAGTCAATCTGTGCATAATAGAGAAAAAACTAGTAACTTGTACTTTATATATTTGTAAATGTGGAGAAAGAGGTCTATCACTCATAAAATTCCGTTATCGGGAAATTAAAATAAAGTAGAAGTAAAGACAGCAGTATAGCACATAACAACACCATCATTAAAAATGGTAAGTTATGTGCAAAGCCTAAGGAGGTAATCCAGCTGCAGATTCCCCTACTGCTACCTTGTTACGACTTCACCCCAGTCACCGATCCCACTTTAGATAACTCCCTCCTTGCGGTTAGGTCGTTAGCTTCGAGTGAAACCAATTCCCATGGCGTGACGGGCAGTGTGTACAAGACCCGAGAACGTATTCACCGTGGCGTGCTGATCCACGATTACTAGCGATTCCAACTTCATGCACTCGAGTTGCAGAGTACAATCCGAACTGAGATGGCTTTT
>JAODGC010049509.1:0-16853 GCA_027574925.1 Ecitoglossa quadriceps | reverse complement strand
TTGAAACTCAAAAATCCCACATCTCCACCCCTTTCTCAAGCGCGAGCCACGAATGCAACCAAGTTTATTATTAGTGATGGATAAATGTGAACGTAATTTTGAATTAATAGTCAATGTAATGAAATACTCATTAATTCCTACCGAAGCTAATGTATTAAGCGATTACGGATTGCTATTTCCATTAGTCAGAATGTGTGATATATGAACAATTTATGGTTAGCTGAGTGCAACTTCATATTAAAACATATTTCATTTTATCCTGAAAGTCATGCTAAAAAAAGTACTTTCTTTCTGTTACTGATTATTTCTAGGTATTATGTGAATAGGTGCATCAATTATTTCGGTCTGCACAGCCATGAAATTAATATTATAATTTCATCCATGCAAATTGTTAGTGTTCCATTAATCATGTTGTCACTTGCTAAAGCATTAGTGGAAGCGCGTAAGAAATAGGATTGTGGAATACTCAGCAAGTACAGACCTCTATAATTCACTACTCCGTGGTAGATACATTCTTCTTGTTCTTAGAAATCTACAAAATTATGGAAATCTGCAAAACTGTAGACAACTGCAAAATTAACAAAATCTGTAATAGATTTTACATATCTATTGAAAAGTGTTTACTTGGAGGTATGGCAGAGGCCACACCAGTCTGAGCGTTCCACTACCATCCAAATATTGTTTCCGTCTCTGTTTTACTCACAAACTTTAGATAGCCCGAAAACGTTTGTGGAACATTACCATGTACATTTAAATATACCATTTAGTTAATTATTACAATAACTATGTAATTCTACTGAATAATTACTTCTTTTTGTTGGAAAACTATTTTCCATAGAATAAATTGAAGCATTTACATTCAACTATACAATGGTTTTAATGGTTATACTATATAATATATTATATATATTATACTATATATATGCATAGATATAATGTGAAACTCCATTCCATAGACTACCAATACAATTTATCTGCTGATCCAATATGTGTAGCCATACACGCCCAATGCAATTGTTTAAACAATGAAGATATTTTTATTTGTTTTTATTTACCTCCTCTAAGTATTTTTATTTGAATTAATTTTATGCATCCTCATATGCATTAGGAAAGACCAGTTGGATCGTAGTAGGTGTTTAGGCGTCCGGAATAATACGTTAATTTTCAATCCCTTCTGAATTCATTAATGCGTACGTTCAATGAAAAGGACGGGGAAACTTAAGGTCAATAACTCTCATTTCCCAAGCTCTTGCAATTGAGTACTGGGCACATACAATGTATCTGTATAATTTTAAATTCATTTTGTTTACCCTACAGACAAACCTATTTATAACATTAAAATAAAAAATTTGTGAACAGAATACTACACATGTATTAAGTAGAATCTATTTTCATTACCACCGACATGACAACACTAACTTAATAGGGAACGCCTTCCCTTCAATAACCTATCGCAAGTTTTTTTAAGAAATAGCACACCTCAACAAGTCAGATTATACGTATCGCAGCTAACGGATCTACTGATATGTTTTCTACAATTGAAAGCTTGTTGCTTGTGGCTACACAAAAAATTACCTTGATAACGACAGCGAATTTCATTGGCTTCCCGCTACTTACATATGCCACCATTTTAAAGTTATCTGTAGTTACTGTAATCCTTGATGTACTCAATGTTCATTACGCTTTACACTTGCATCTGATCTCAAATTCGCGATGGAGTAGTGAAACCTTTCCATTAACATTGAAGTAAACAGTAGATCCATGAATATATTGCTTAGTATACACACAAAAAACTACTGTAGAATAATTAACTGCTGCCACAATTCATTAACCGTTTCTTTTTCTAATGGGAACAAAGAGTGTGTGTCATCTGAAGGTCGCAGTGTAACCGGTAAGTACAGTGGAGTTATTATCAACAATAACAAACCGTGCATCTCTACACCTCTTTCACTCCATTCTATCGACAAGTACAACGCGTGTGTTCTTTTTCTCTCAGGTACGATCTATTTCGCATAAAGTAAAATAAAGATTTTTACATTTATAAACTCCTAACAATCGACAATATTAGGACGCATAAAATGGTCATAAAGATGGCATAACTATTTAATGCTAAATACCATATTTGCAAACTGATATGAGTACTAATAATATTGGAGATAATTACAGTACTAAACCTACTAAGGTTACATCAATTCTTCGGGAAAATTTTACTATTCATATCTAAACTAAAAGGTAAATAGAAAGCACCTTCCAAATGAAGTAGTTTGCTGACAAATAGTTTGGTTTGCATCGATTTAAGAAATACTACGAAGCAACGTCACTAGATGTCATCGCATTGCTTGTACTATATGGAGATAACGGCCCTATACGTTCTATATATTCTATTGCAGAGAAGGGATGAATGGGAGGGACGGATTTGAAATTATCACCCATTCCCAGTAACCTAACTCAGTCACATGCACGTCGCGCTTATCCGTTCGGCAATCATCATCCATCGAAATTTTTGTGTTTTGTTCAATTACCAACATAGCAAGGTCTAAATATTGTGCATATTGCATTCATTGAGTAAGCATGGATGATTTGGATACGAAGAAAACACTCAACTTTATCGGTTTGCTCAATACGCTGAAACACTCTTCTCGAAAAGGATGGGCTCAAATGGATGTGAAAAACCATGAGCAGATTTCTGGACACATGTATGCTATGGCAATGATGACCTTTCTCATTGGCAAAAACAGCGACCTCGACAAAAATAAATGCATGCAACTAGCCTTGGTTCATGACCTGGCAGAGTGCATAGTGGGTGACATTACACCAAGGGACAGAGTGCCAGAAGAAATAAAACATAAACAGGAATTACAAGCTATGGAGGAAATTTCCTTACTTCTGGGAGGAGAAGTGGGTGGAGAACTTTTAGCATTATATAGAGAGTACCTGGCAAAAGAAACTAAGGAAGCAAAGTTTGTAAAGGACTTGGATCGCTTTGATATGATTTTTACAGCTTTGTGGTATGAGAAAAGAGATAGTAATCCTGAAAAACTACAGGAATTCTTTGATAGTACAAAGGGGAAGTTTGAACATCCATTTGTGAGGAAGTTGGTTCAGGAACTGTTGATTCAAAGACAAGAGTTTAATAGTGCTAATTCATTAGAAGGATCTACAGCAAATCAAGGCAAACAATGATTATAACTCATGCTTAGTTCACTTCAATTAATAAATTAATTCATTACAGGTAAATTATCATTATTGTAGTTTAGATAATTGATGCCCCAATGTGTAAGTAAAGCAATTTTGTACTTATTAAATTATGGATTTCAAGTTAGATTGCACAGTCTAATTATTACTTGAAATATGACTTACTTAATACAAAAAATTACAATGGCATTATATAAAATAATTATTTTAATTTTGTTTCCTATTCTTCAAAGTGACATACTTCCGCCACGTCTCTGATATTCATGTGCTTTGAGTGGTAGGTTGGTTAGTTGGCAATAGGAAGTACTTAAGAATCAACTTATTCATGCAATGCAATTCAGCAGAGTTAGTAAGGTGTAGGCAATTTAATCTATGTTGATAGCAGTTCACACAATTAAATTATTCTACTAAATGTTTTCATTTTTTAAAGTAGCAATTTTAAAAAATGCCAATTAGTGAGTGAATCTAGTATTGTAAATTCACCATTATGAATATGCGATATTTTGCCCTCCGCTATTGAACATGTACGTTGTTGGATTTTCCCTTCTTGTTAATTGAATGCGGCATATACTGCATTAAACTGCAACAATTGCAAATGCTCAAGCACTGTAAAATAAATGCAAAAACAAAAAATTGTATATTATTTTGAAACCTACCACCTATGCAATTAATTTCCTTTCAGAACTAAACCACGGGTCCTTTTTATACTTTTAATATAGTTAGCCGAAGTGGTGTGGTAGTTAGGTCCCATCGTCGTCTAATAGCTGATTGGTGTTGAAAGAATTTGTCCCGTACGCCGAGTTTCGCAATGTGTGACTGTAAACATAGTATTATCTATGACGGTCACAGACCGACACCGTACTCGACCTCCTGCCGCCCGACAGCTGGAGCATTTGTTCTTCCTGGGTGCAAGATTTCAACCTGCGATCTGCCGCCTCACAACCCAGCGCGTTATTAAAACAATATTATAAAATTGTTAATTCAATATATTTTATAAGATTAAATATTGGAAGTTACAAAGAGCATTACAAATCGTTTCCGCATTGGTAAAATAACGTCTTGTGTATGGCATTACTCGTTAGAATTATGATAAAAGTACATAAAGCAATTTTACATTACTAATAACACAAAAATAATTGCTTAAATACATTTATAAATGAATATATAAATCAGATGTGAACGGACACTAATTAAATAAACTTCTCATATCGTACATTTTGCTTTTATCAGTTAGTTCTTTGTATTTTTAATCTCTAAATACTATGTATACGGGGGACACAAATTGTTATTCTTACTTCAAATCATCTACGGTTTTCATGGTACGTGTTAAGAGGCACATACCCGCTCGCATTTTTAGAGACAATACAAATTCGAAAGAAACACAGTCAAAATTTCAGCTCTGCGAATTACCACGAAGGGGAGAGGTGAATGTTGCTTGGAGAGGCAGTAATTGTTCAGTCGTAAAATCGATAGTAAGTGCGTATCGGTTGTGCGTTTTGTTGTAGCGCAGACAAAAGCGTTTCCTTCTTGTTTTCGCAGAGCATCACTTGTATCACTAATGATTGCCAATCTTCTTCACGACTTCAACATTGTGGGGGACCTCACATATACATAGTTCAATACACTCATGTTATAGAATTGTAAAAGAACAGTCTGTATAATTTTAACAGTTATTCCACAATCGTTTTCTTTTCAAAATTTTCGAAAGTCCCCAATATGCTTAATGTATGATAATGATTAAAGATATGTTTGCTTGTTCTTCTGTGATATACATTGTTCGAAATATGTCGCATTATTTTTCATATAAATCACTTAACGCATAATTAAGTTTAACGTTTATGCAGCCAAATGAAATACTTAAGTGATGTCATGATATTACTAGGATAATCCCTCTCTCTTTGGTATGTATGCTTTAATCAATACTTAGTCTGAAAATGCCAAGGAAGTTGCATTGTAATCAATTGATATATGGTACTTAGCAATGTAGATTAGCATTGAACAATCCAAAAACACTTCACACTTGCTACAATTAAAAAGAGCCCAAAGTTCAAACACTTCAAAACCACTCATTTAGAATCACTTGCATCAAATAAAAACTAAATATAACTCAAAATTATAGTCCATACAATTAATAGTCAATATAGTCATCATTAAAAAACTGCAAGCACAAAAGAGATTAAATACAAGTAAAATTACTTAGATGATCGATCCCTATTCGCTATTTCTGTTCTTCACTTTTTCATTAATGTTTTTATAAAACTAAAATCGTTCATCTTAGCAACGAAAATCGAAAAACGACTGTAAACTACAGCTTGCTTTTGTAAATTACACTGCATATGGTGAGACTTGCGTGTCAGTGTGATTATTGCTGAAAAAACGTAAACTCTAACTGTTAAGGAGGTACGTACGGTGGAGGCTTCCGATATGTGGGAGTTGGCTTAGGCCGCGACTGTCGATTGTTGTCCTGTGGGCGTGAAAATGGCGGTGGCGGCGGTTGGTATGGTTCAGAGTCGTCACCGAGTTTCAACGAGCCACTTTTGCTGTATTCAGGAGGTGCCAATGGCGGTTTCTCATCCTTTAAGATCACTGGCGCTTTGGTACCTAAAACGCACATGTTTAGAATTTCCCGATGTAAGGTACCCACAATTGTCCTCCAAAAAAGCACAAAGCGATGAGATAAGGGGAAATTCAAAAATGACTACTTTATATAGTAATCTACAAAAACTAGTATATTACAAAAATATCTCAAATAAATCATAAAGAAAGTAAAGCAACAGCACACAATTTTTTTACACAAGATTCACCAAAAAAAGAACGAAACAAAAATTAAGGAGTACAAGTCAAATTAAGATAAACAACATAGTGTGAGTTGGTATGTATAATTAATCACGAAAATAGTATAGCGTGTTGAAAAATAGAAAGTGTGTTAGAGATTGTTTAGATATTTTATAGTACCTGGCTCGGGTTTCTCTTCGAGCTCTTCTTGAAATATCACTGGGATGCCTTTGTTACCATATGAGGAGCGCCCGTCCTCAGCCATGTTTAGCTTTCCTGTTCTTCTTCGTCTGTACATAACGCAGGCAACGATTCCAGCCAGTAGCAGCATACAGAAAATAATTATGGCAGGAACAATGAATGTAATCATATAATCTTCATGATCACTTATTGGAGGTTCTTCAATTGGCACTCCCTTGCTATTATTGGAGTGTATATGCGGTTTGAATCGGCAGTTGCCTATTAGCTGTAACTTGATCGTTGACACTTTAAATTCTGGGTCCATGGTGTCTTGCACACGACTTGCAATTGTATGGTCTTTGTTCACAAGAATAGACTCCAATTGTGAAATTACAGTTCGTGGACATTCATCTAAACTTAGGGACTTATTATACCAACTAACAATAGTTGATCCCCGACGAATCGAGTTCAAGTGTATGTTACTCGTGTTAGCATCTCCGAAAAGTTCAGCTACCTTCTCAACAAATTTACGTTGCATGTTTGCACTGGTGGCAAATGATTCGTACTGAGTGTCGAGGGTCATGATAAACTCCAAGTTGTAATGAATTCGAGGAGCTGCATGAACTACAACGACAAGCATGTCACTAGCAGTAAGATTTCCGCTGTCTTTGCACACTAATTGAAACTCCTTACGACCCACATTGTCTAAAAGTGGGATACCATAAAATTCTTTGTTCTTGCTGTCAAATTGCAACCAGTAGTTTGAAGGTATGGGATGGCCATCTGCGGTCAATAGCGTCATTTTCAGACTTCTGGGATCAGTATCCTCAGGATCGTAGAAAGTATCCTAATCATTAAAAAATAAATAATAAGGATGATTTAGTTATGTATATTATTATAAAGTTATGTGTGCAGATAACTTACATCAGGTACGGCAAAAACTAATAATTCCCCAACTGTTGCGTTAATATGATCCACCGCATTCCTCAGAATTGGTGAGAAATTACTTGTCGGAGTTATAGGTGCCAGTGGAGGAGGTTGTGGTTTGGCAGGTTCCGCATCACAAATTCCAAGTTTATGATAAAGAACCTTTTTTATACGTAATTCAGGAATGAGGGCTCTCGTAAGAGCATGGGATGGATCCCCTTCGTTATTTGCTGTTAAAACCTGAAAGTCCCAAATATTATACCTTACGTCTGTTATACTCCTCAAATACCAAGATACCTCGTATAATTTGTCAATGTCTTCTTGCGGACAATAATTCTTTGGTAAAGAGTCGTTCGTCCATACAAACACCACGGGTTCACTGGTGTAGTTAACTTTGCGAACCACAATGTCGCTCAAATTACTCCGATAAAGTTGGCCGATTCCTCGTAAAGTTTTAAGAGCCCAGTCGATATCATGTGGGAACTCCCATTTTTTCTCAACATGCAAGTAGAGCAAAAATTCGTGATTGACAACTCGCTTAGACTTGTGATTTTGCACCAAAATTTCAACAACATCTTGAACAGAAGCACCTTCATGATCTGTAGCGCGGAGGATATACTGCCATCTTGATACATCATCATCCAAAGGCCTGAAAAGTTTTATGTTGAATTAAAATATGCATAGTTTTCAGAAAACTAAAAATTTTTAAACAACACAACATCGATTCAGTACTAGTTGTAAAATATACGTACAATCCGTATATTTCCCTGGAGCGTTGATTAAACTGACACCACGATGATTTATTCAGTGTTTTGCCATCGGCATCTAACAATTCTAACGTCAAATCAGATCCATCTTCGAGATCCGTGAAAGTGTCCAATGGTACGATATAGTTGAAAGCTTTGCCCGCAGTAGTTGCAATACGCTTCAATCGATTCTGAATCGAAGGCGGGAAGTTCTTTAGTTCGTACTCGACGGTCTCGGTCTGCACGGATGTCGTGGAGCTACTTTGTGTGGTGGTTGGTAAGTGTCGAATGGTCGTATGCTTGATCGATGTTGTCGCTTCCTGCTCTGCTTCGGTAGTTGGGTGCTCACTAGTGGTAGTTGATGCTTCGGTAACAATTGTTGTTGGAACAGGAGCAGCAGTTGGTGGCAAATCTGGAAGTGTCGACACTTCGATTTCCTCTGATGTAGTGGGATATGTGACCGGAGATATTGTAGTTGTCGATGTGGAAGTTGTAGTGACGGTGGTAACTTCAATCGTGGTATTTGGAGCAGGAGTCGTAGTCGTTGTTGTTGTTGTAGTAAATGTTGTGGTGTTGGCGACTGGAGTAGTCTCCGGAACTGGATCTTCGGTTTTAGTCGATAGAACATCTGGGAAAGTATTGTCCTGTTCGGTTACCAATTCCAATTTGGGATTGACATCTACTGGAAGAGAACCAAATTCTGGTACTTCTGTTTCACTATCTAAGTCATCTTCATCTTCGTATTCTTCATCATCTTCATCGTCATAATTAAGAACGTCATCGAAATCACCATTAAGTGGAATTTCATCAGCCTTTTCAGTCGCAATAATGCGGCGTTCAGTGGTCGTGACAGGCTCTGGTGTCGTGCGCATGGTAGTTGTCGTTGTGGTTGTAGAATGTGTGGTAGAACCCCGTATGTCATAGAATGTTGGGATACTAGGAAGCTGTCCATGGTGATGACGATGGTGATGCGTAGATGTAGATTGCTGTGAAGTGGTAATTTGTACAGTACTCGTTGGAACTTGTGTCGTTGTACTAGTGGTTGTGGAACGAGCGGTAGTGCTAATCGTAGTTGGGGCGGGTGTAGAAGTAGTTGTGATTGTCGTTGAGCGAATTGTCGTCGTGGGATGTGAGGTTTTTGTTGTAGTAGTGGTTGTTCGCGGTGTTACCACCTTCGTTTCTTCGTCATCATAATCGTAATAATTGTTGTCGTCATAATATTCATCATCATAATCACCACTGCCCCCATCATCTTAGATAAAACAAGAATATTTTATCGTGTATTAAATAAAGGGAAGAATTATTTATTGATCAATTTGCAAATAATTCTTGATACTTACCATATTCGCCGGTTTGTCGCCGAACGCGGATCTTTGAAGTTTCTGCTTGTGCCTTCACGCGCCAGCCAATAAGTGGCAAGCGCAAGATTTCTGTAATGGTTCCATCGCGTGCCTGCTGCTTAAGCTGATGCATAATCGTAACAGCGTTTTCCCAGAGCCGACCATCGCAACCAACATTGACTAGAATTGACGCAGTCGTCTTGGACGATCGCACGTGCACGGTGCCAGGACCTGCTAGGATCACGGAGCTGTCTGACAGATCATCTGAATTTCTATAGGGTTCTAATGTAAAGGCACTCTGTAAATATTACGTTCAAATTTTAGTATACTTAAATACTCTAAATATACGAATACATTATGCTCTGTTATCTTACGTAAGGTAATCCAAAAAATTTGGCAATGTTATTGATGGCGATTATCCTTTGCTTGGGCTTAATGGCATGTACGTCTCTATCAAGTACCAATGAAAGAACAGTCTCGCCTTCGCCCTCCGGACACTTCCTTTTAATCGGTTTTTCCGGTTGTTCCCTAACTGCAATCAGAGTGAACTCGTTGCTTGAGGAGTCGTTAGGGCGGATTGTATTGACGACCGCGTGTATTTTCCCAACATCCTCTGCGAGTGGCAGGCCCCAAAAAACACCGGCTGCTTTGTCAAATAATAACCAAGCTGGCAAGGATTTTACGTCCACGCGTTTCGCCTATAAAAAATTAACATAAACCCGTATTTAATAATATGGTGTAGAGTGTAGAATATTGCTTTTCATTACAGAAAGTAACATAAACTTTAAAAAAATTTACCTCATATTTAACATTTTCTTCCTTTGGTAATGCATAGTGAAACAGTTTACCAACAGTGGCTGTCAATTGTGGCGGCACTTCAAACAAATTTCTGCCATGTTCTGCAGCAAACTCCACCTCGAAATCTTCAGCTACCTCAAACCCAATGTCCTCATCCACAGTGGAAGCGCCGCTGATGGCACAAAAAGCGAGCAACACCGCCAGCAGTGTTGTCGCCACAGTTGTAATGTGGTGGCAAGAAAGGCGGCGGCGATGGGAAGACGACATTTTGAAATTGTTGATGTGTCACGGTGGTCACGTTAACATCTGAAGCAAATGCGTAATTTAGAAAAAGAGTTCAAACATTACATAACATTTTTATACGTATACTCTAAAATAATTATAACATTTATAATTCGCAAATCACAACCTCCTAGAAACTGGAAGAATCTGCAAGATAACGAATGCGACTGGTGGTGATCGAATTATAGCGAATGCTGTGTAACCGTTTAGCAAAAGATAGGGTTGTTTCAAAACTAATGCAATTAGACAAGATAAATTAGGATGTATGCGAACAAGCATCGCTACTACGAATGAAATAGAGACAATCTGACGAGGAGGAGTAGAAGGAGGTTGTTGTGTGCCTCTTGTCTGTGCCACCACCGATGCAACGAGGGAGACACGTGTTGATGAAAACTAAGTGATTGATGGCTTCTACTCTGCGCGGCTGCCTGAAATCACATTACCAGCGTTACCGTATGCGCTCATTACGTCTTTCAACAGACAATCAAAGACGTTCATATAAATATTAGTACATCCTCGAAAGCATCATTTGGATACCACTCTCATTGTCAGGAATCATATAAGTAAAAAAAATATGTCAAAACGACAGCGCGCATGTATCATAAGTGAAGTTTTTGCAATAATAAATTTAGTTGAGCCATTTGCTCAAGATATTGAATACAAGATGATGTTTGCATCGTGCGCACAGGAAATTAAATTCTACTTATGGGAGACTACCAATTGTTGTGGAACCTATAAAAACTCTGCAGAGAAAGCCAAGCCAAATTTTCATTTTCGTGACCTCTCATGGAGTTGCGAAGGAAGTATTCTCATGGCAACCCAAACTACTGGAAAGGCGTTACTACTAAAACCACATCTGAATCCAATATTGAACAATGAACCTTTTGCAACCGAAAAGAATAACATCAACCTTACAAATATCAAGTGCGCACAATTCTCCAGAACCAATAACAATTTATTAGTTTTGGGGACTACTGCGGGTCACGTAATCCATCATAATTTATTAACGAAATACTCTATAATGATAGCAGAAGATCTCCCTGGTGCTGTAAATATGATAACTTATGCTGCGGGAGATTCCTACATAGCAGCTTCCTGTTCAAATGGACAAATATTCCTGGTACAAGCTGGAATTGGCATATCCGAATCTTTTTACATTCCAAACAGTGAAGTGGTTACTGCTATTTCATCACATCCAGCAATTCCCAAATACCTTGCTGCTGGATCTGAAGAAGGTGTTGTAGTAATGTGGGATATCAACTCATCATGTGCAATGCTAGAAACGAGCGCCTGCAACGAAAAGATTATAGACATAGTATTCTCACCTTCTGACGAGACCTTCACTGTTATCAGTGGTGGTCATAGGATTGAGATCTATGATATACGTGCTGGGGAGGGTGTCCATGATAAAATATTTGATATAAAACTAACTACTCTTACATATTCACCAAGTGGCAATGAAATAGCTGTGGGCACAGAAAGAGGGCATATTCTCAACATGGATAAAAGATATTTGCGATCTTGTCGGACATCAATAAAGGCACATGAACAATGCGTGCGAAAGATTAAATTCCAGCATGAGAATCAAGCTCATTTTCATAATTTGCACTGCAATTCAACAAAGCATTCAATGAGTAGTATATTGCAAGATGCTAAATATGATATGCACGCATCCAATTCGGACATGGGTATGCCCAATAATAATGGCGATAGTAAAACTCCGTACTCTCAAATTGCCAATTGTCCTCCTGAGAAGCCGAAACCGGCGGCTGTCGGATTTACACCTGATATGGCAGGAGCTACTGGTTGTACCTTTATTCCAAAATCACCCGATATTGCAAAAGGAGATATCTACCATATCATAGATGAACGCAGCCTATTTGACCTTAGAGACAGTATACTTCAAAGTACCAAAGAAGTATGTGATAAAGTAGTTGAACAAATGAATACAGAATTTTTGAAGATGAGAATGAATGTAAGTCGCCAATTTTGTACAATGGAATTAAACAATAAGGAACGTTGGGAAGAATTTAACGATACCTTAATGAAGATTGCATGTTTAGACGAGCATCGAATGGAAAGGGAATTGCTTATGTATCAAGAAGACGACTACGACACAAGCGCGCATCGGATTGATGCAAAATCCCGCCCTAATAAGGACTCATCATCACCACGTCATGATGAAGAATTTGAAGATGCAAGCGAAGAAATTTCTGTAGAACCTCATCAAGTTTATTCTGATATTCTAGAGCACCAGGAAATTATGTTAGATGATATAGATTATTTAGAAAACGAAGCAGGGGAAATGTCTTATCGCCAGGTCTTATCAGCAGTAAGAGAAATCTCGCCCCAAACAAATGAACCATCAGGGTATAAACCTACCCAAGCGGAGGCGGGACATGGTAGAAAAAAAGAAGTAAGCCCAAGACGTCAAGTTTCTAAGCTACCGAGGCACAGACAAGTTCGGAAATCGTCCGAATAATATGAAATTTATAGTTTTCATATCGCATAATGAATTTATCATTTTTTCAACGCAATATGCATATTTATTTATATTTCTTCACCATCGTAGAAGATCACGATGGCACGTAAATTTCACGATGCTTTCAGGGGGCAAAAGATGTTTGCGCTCAATACTTATTAGCATAACTGACACGCGTTTCCTCGACGTAGAAACAAAAGCGGCGGTACGACTGCTATTCAATTCATAATAAGCAGGAGGAGCAAGAGCCTTGCTGAAAATGCTTCATTTGACCAAATTCAAACAAAGCGCGCACCAAATGCAAACCAGTGGTAAATACACTTCTCTGCCCTGGAGGCGCACTCCACGAAAACCGTGTATATTTGCGTAGCTTAATCGTGGAAAAATGCTAACTAAGCGCTACCGTTTCGTCGGATATTATTCAGAGCAACACACACTTCCCTGAAAGTTGGATTGGTATGTGCATTCCCTGATGCCAGTCACCATGTTTCTAGAAGTTTTAACAAGCAAGTCGTAAATCTAATAGTAGAGATTAAAATATATCAAAATAAGAATTATGATTATTATGCTTACACACAACAAACTGTTGTTCCAGGTTGCAATTTCATTCGGATTGAAAACGTTGGGAAAACTACTTTTTTCGCTGCATTCTGTTGATGACAGAGCTGTTTATGCGTATTTTCATTAAAACGTCCCTTCTACTCGACCGCGTTTCATCTCCCGTAGCTTAAATTGGAAATTGTGTAAATTCACTTTGCCATACTTTCAATTGAAAGCGTAACATGACGCAATTTGTGTGCGGCTGTTGGGACTTCCAGGCAAGCTGTTGAATGGCCGTTGTGTCAGACCACAGAATGGTTGACAGTCTCAAAACTAGTTTGCACCCTGGCACCCGCTTTATCACCAGTTAAGTTGCATGCAAAACAAAACAAAACCATGTTGGCCTGAAACACCCGGTTGACGTAAAAACACTTTGGAATTTGCGGCAATTTTAACTAAACTCCATGTCCATTTCCTTGGGAATTGAATTTCATTTTGATTGCGCCATGTTAATTTCTACTGAATGCTGACCATGGATGGAGAACAGTATGTGCACATCTGGCGTTTGCATTCAACACCCTAGCACATGACATTGTAATTTCGGATGTAGAATCTGACCAGACAACCAGACCTAGCAGAACTGACGCGATAAATTAAAATCGATCGTTTGCAAATTGTGAACTGCAAATGGTTACAATTAGAAGTGAGAACCACATCAGATCCGGCCGAATACGAGGGTCAACAGTAATTGCCCAATTGTCCGAACACACCATACTAAAGTAAACCCAGTTAAACGAAACCGACTGATAAATCGCTGAGTATATTTAGCGTCAGATAAATTAATGAAATTTTTGGGGCGTTGACATGGCAAAACTTTGATTCATTTCCAATGTGCTGATTGTCTGTCCAATACCGATTAGTTCCTGGTTTGTTGATGCATGAATTGTGATGGTAATTGCATCAGATGGAACGACAAATGTCGCGGTTTTTGCTGCATTCGTGGCGTTAGTTGTTTGATTAATTATGCAGCAAGTTAATGTGGCATGTAATTAAACCAGACTTCCTCTCGTTGATCGCGAGCTTCTTCTAACACATCAATTAAACTACGATCTAATCGCGTGCTGCATGAAAACAGGAGGCTTTTAGTGCGCATTGAATTGACTCTAACTGCATTCGCTATTAGTGTACGTTTAATTGATTAGGTTACCAGATAGACGAGTTTTGTTGAAAGGAACTCATCGTCAAATCAAATATTAATTTTAGTTAATCAGGAATTTATTGTAAGTATTACAAGTTGCTCTTCAGGGCCGCCGGCAATTTGAACAGATTAGAAACGAACAAATTGAATGAAACTGCCAGGCGGTATAATTGACGGATCGAATATCGGAAAACATGGCATGTATGCCGACTTCAATTTCTGCGAAGAGTTGTAGACAGCATCAGATTTCCCGCGGAATGTATCAGTGTCAGAGAATAGAATTCGGGGAACGTTGGGAGTTGTAAGAGGTTGAAGGCAAACCTTAGAAAGATGGAGTAGACGTAGTAGTTGGCGGAGTTGTGGAGCTTGATGTTGGAGTTGTTCACAGTACACGACATATGAACAAGCCAACGCGTCGTGGAATTTCATTAAGTCGTGCCTCGTAAATCTACATTTTACATTTTTCATCGTTCGGTGGGAAATGCTGCGACAATTTACAATCGGTGACTTGTTCAGCGCTGGTCCAAAATGGAAAACGTGTAAAGTGCTTCACATTTGCAATTCCACACGTTTCTGACGTATGAAATTCAATAAACTAAGGGGCTGCTTCACTTTTGGTTCAATATTGTTGCCGATTCTACGAGAAAACAACTGTATTCCAATATAACTATCCCTCCATTTCCCCACAGAAATCCAAGGTCTTTATAGGCTGGTTGCAGGAACAAATTACGTGGGTCGAGCATACCACAATGCGCAACACATGTTTTTGCTTGTACTTTATTTCAAGACAATAATATTTGAATGCGCGTTTCTTGCTGGGAACGAAAACTTTACTTGTTTTATTCACGAACCAAAGGGTCAAAGTGTCAATCTGCAAAACTTAATTTTGTGCCTTAATTTTGATTCGTCAATTCGTGCCGATTTATTCAGATGTTTTTCGTTAAAATATTTTCTTTCCAAGTTCTCAGAAGCGTTTGAACTCTTTAGAATTTATAGAATACAATCTAACTGAATTTATTAAAGCAATTAACTTATTATTTCGCACACTTAGTTGCGGGATAGAAAATAATTGTTTTTAATTGACGTGTGAGAGTTTCGGCGTGTTTCTTTATCAACTTGCTCGCAATTAGTTGATGCGTATTTGTACATGGCGTTGACGTGTTACTACAATCAGCTGCTGGTTGGTTTTGTTCTTTGGTTGGGCAGGCTTGCCCGTAGCAATTTTTTATAGTCCTTCATGCAGGGTTTCAATAGAGGAGATTAAACGACAAGTAGAAGAACCAAGTGCAGAGAAATAACGCACTTGGTGATCTTGACAACTCGAACATGACTACTTGACGCGTTTTTATTTTTTTTTTAAAGATTTTCCGAGGCGAGATTACTGTAAGAGGCAAGACACAAGTGGTATTTGATCTTTGATGTTTTGTGGTTGTAGCGAAATATTTTTGAACAGATAAACTTTGGTTGTAAGGAAAAATTGCTATTTTTGTGATAGATTTTAAAAAACAGTAAAAGATTACGTTTGTGTGCTTGTAATCTTTCATTTCGTAGTATTTGAATCGTTCCAAATTCAAGGAAGAAATTCGAGATCCTCCCGGGCAGATTTGTAATCATCGATTGCAGGCACGCGGGCTGCCTCCAGAGAGTCTTCTTTTCACTCTTTCCAAACCAGGAAAATATTAAAAAACACTGCGTAAAATACGTTATTGAAATTTAGTGTTCAAGTAACATTTATCATTTTATTTTTCACATCTTCTGAGAATTTCTTAAACTAAATCTCTAATTTCTTCTATAACTTCTTTTAATTCAAATTTTATGCGCGCTAAAAATGCCTTCCCAGTAGTTCCATAAAATAAATCATAGTATATTCCATTATTTTCCTAAAAGACGATTTTATTGGATATTAAAATTTGAGCAGTCTAGAAATAACCTAGTTATAAATACAATATCGCCCCAAACTAGAGAAAAAAAAAAACAGGTCTTTTCATGGAAAATGTCATCGCAAGTTTCTACTAAAGAGAATAGCTGTCGTCAACGTTCTGCAATAATTTCGCCTTGCCAGCTTTCCTTCCCCTCGCGCCAAAGCTATCGGCTTACAAACGCAAACATCCTTACGTACAACCCTAGCTAGCTCTGGTTTTCCAGTCTGGTAAAGCTAGCAAATCACAAAATCGCAAAATCCTTGCACCCTAACCAAGAACTGCAAAAATACCTGAAGAATTATTTTAGGATAGCATCGATTCACATTGCCCCCATGATTCTAAAACCCATCAGCGACTCACAACCTAAGTATTTGCCATATGCAAAATTTCAATTGCAAAACGTTCATGAAGCATAGAAAGAAACGGGGTGGACAGACTGTATATTGATAGGAATGTTATCGATATGGT